>CAUJRU010000447.1:387500-487927 GCA_963277665.1 Viscum album | reverse complement strand
AATTAAATTCCCAATATGCCCAAGAAAAACAAGAACACAAGTCATTTTGACACATTTACCATTCCCAGGGTCTCTGACCTACAATAAGTTTTTCCTCAATTGGTTGTTCAGTATGTCCAGATTCTTTGGATCAAATCACAGGGGGCCCCAAAATCTCATGTCCTAGCTGGTCTTCCCTGGCCTATCGCATGCACCAAGAATGCCTAACACTGTTTCCCTACCATACCAGAAATCCTAACTATCACTACTACAAATAAAATTTTTATCAGTGCTAAAAATGGCATTTTACAGTGCTAGAAATCGTTGTTAATGCCGGCAAAGAAAAGGGGGGGGGGTCCCCTTTATCAGCGCTGAAAAAGCGCTGATAAAAGGGTCCTTTATCATCTCTTTGTTTGAGCACTGATAAAAGACCCCTTTATTAGTGCTTCCTTTATCAGCACTTTTCTTTTAGCACTTATAAAAGACCCATTTTATCAGTTCTTTTTTAAAAGCACTGATAAAAGTTAAAAAAATTAAAAAAAATAAAAAAATAAAAAAATAAAAAAATAAAAAAACTAAAAAAATTAAAAAAATTAAAAAATACTGCCAATCGGGGGGGCTTTTATAGTGCTTGAGCCCCCCCCCCCCCCCCCTACAACGCTTTTCTGCCACCCCTACAGCGTCCCACGCACCCCCTCCACCCTTTATCATTTCTTTCTCCAATATTCCCCCATGCGCGTGCACCCCTGCCTCCACCAGGATTTGAACTCGATACCTCCCCCCAGCTCGCCTAAGCCCTTACCACTCCTCTATTTTGATTTGTTTTTCATTTCATTATATATCTATATATATATTGTTATATTTATTCGTTTAGTAATATATATTTATATTAATATATATATAGTTATATTAATATATATATAGTTATATTAATATATATATAGTTATATTAATATATATATAGTTATATTAATATATATATAGTTATAGTAATATATATCATTATATATATATATATATAGTTATATTTATTCGTATAGTAATATATATATATATAGTTATATGAATATATATAGTTATATTATTATATAAATAGTTATATTAATATATATCTCTATTTATATACATATATAGTTATATTTATTCGGATAGTAATATATATTTATATTAATATATATATATAGTTATATTAATATATATATTTATAGTGATATTAATATATATATATTTATAGTGATATTAATATATATATTTATAGTAATATTAATATATATATGTAGTTATATTAGTATATATATATAGTTAGATTAATATAGAGGTATATAAATATTCATATATTTTTATTTTAAGTAAAATGAATATTAGTTATTATTTAGATAAAGCTAATATATTTTATAAGTAAATATATTTTATTATTTATATTTATATAATTAAGTTTTTATGTGTGAATATATTAAAAAATGTGTATATATTGTTATATATTTTATTATAAATTGCATTTCATTATAAAAAATGATGAAATTTAAAAAATATAATATCAATATGAATGTAATACCTTGTAATAAATTCCGTCCCCACCAAAAAATGCCAATAATACCTCCTTAAACAAGGCTTAAAATCCACAAAATCTGAAAAAATCAGCGTACCCCGACTAAAAACTCTTTTTTGGAGGCCTTACGGGCCTTTTTTGGCCACGAAAAACATTTAACTAGGGTATCCCTTTAAATAATGGTATAGATCTCATTTCAAGCTTCGATTTGATATGTTTTAGAGCTCAAACGGACACCCGGATCAAAAGTTATGGCCGTTTGATGTTCGAGTTGCGTTTTCAACATATTTTGAATCTTTTTTTAATTTTTTTAATTTTTTTTGTCTTCAAATTGTTATTAAATGACTATTAATCCATAATAATTAGCAAATTTTTAATTAATTATTTTTTTAATTTTTGTATTAGCCATTTTCACTAAATATTTTATATATTAAGTATATTAAGTGTAAATGTATATTTATAATTATCTAAAATATATTTAAAAATTATATATTATATTTATATCAATATAACTATATTTATATATTCATACATTAATATATTATTTTTAACTAATTTTTTTGGAAGTCGACCCTTTATCAGTGCTTTTAAAAAAAGTGCTGATAAAGGCCCCCCCTTTATCAGCGCTACTAAAAAAGCCTTGATAAAGGGACCTTTTATCAGTGCTCTTTTTAGCACTGATAAAGGTACCCCCCCTTTATCAGTGCTTTTTCGTTAGTGCTGACAATGGTTGGCACTGGGAAAAACTGGTAGTGTATTCCAAAATATGAACTCCATCCTATCTTTCAACCTCGCCTCTGATACCATTCTGTCATAACCATCCTTCCTCAAGATGATGGATGGAGAAACAAAGTTCCATGCCCTTCCTTCTTCAAGATGAACGATAGATAATGAAACCCCCAAGACGTGCCTTCAGTAGGCCCTGAAGTAGAGACTAGCACCAAGGGTATAGAATCCCACACAAAATGAAAGGAACTACCCTTTTTAATGAAAACAAGATCAGGAGATAAGATGGTGAAATCTCACAAAACACCAAACTAAAGGTAAAAGTAAAGACAAAACCATTACCATATGCATGTTCAAATGTAAATTGATAAAAAAAATTACAACCAAAGTACTAAAACATGTATAAAAAGAAAGAAACTAAGCAACACCACATCAACTATCATGGTGCCTAAGCTAGTAAAGTCCAGTATGGTCCCCAATGACCTCTTGGAAACATGAAAATAGTTTTACAAATGTAGGGTGATTATACATGTATTCCAGTAGGAAAACTAAAGCCACCCATGCACAAGTGAGAGAAACATACTAATTCCCCAATTTGAAAACCCGTAGAACCTCTAAGCACCAACAAAGAAGAATTAAGCATCCTAGCCTAGCCATGTCACACTCACCAAATAACGCAAGTCAAGTAAATTAGTTGTATAAGAACATCGAAATTTGGGTACCCTACACCAATTTCCCATTGGTTGATTGCTCCTTCTTAATGGATAATGTCTTGATGCTACCACTCTTCCAAAACACTGTCCCACTACCACAACCCGCCTGCACACTACTGAGCCTCAACCACACCACAAATCTCACACACAGACACCTAGGCCACAAAAACCACAGCCCTCGCCTGAAGACACATGGGCCTCATCTGGATGACACTTGGGAAAATAGTCTTTCCCAAAGGGTCTAGGAATATGGTAACCCACAAGACATTATAGCCTTCCCGGATATGCTCTAGCATTAAGAATCGAAATAGGGTGTGAGGAAGAAATTCAGTAACCATCCATCCATCCTCCCACCAGGATGCTAGGAAAGACACACTCCCCCATTAAATGGGGGTGTTCGGCACATGGTTATCAACAAGGGTGGGGAGTGTATAGAAATCACAAGGAAGTACAATTTTATACATATAAGTAAAGAAAAACTTAGACTAACCTATGGGTCCCCAAAACAAACAACCAACCCACACAGAACCACATTTTCTACTACCAATATATACACAACCACACAATAGCCACTACTATAGAATAACCCAATCCCCCTTTTCATTCTACAATTTTTCCATTAATTAATTAATTAAGGGGTTCACTTTACTTTGTTTCAGCACTACCCAAGACAAATACCTAGCACAACATCTGTAACCACCTTAGAAGGGGAAGAGGAAGATTTACCAAACACACACCAACCAACCCACTTCATTCTATGGTACGACCAAATACCATTCTTCTATGATATAACACACAATCCTATCATCTCCCAAATGTAGTCCCACTTCATAAAGGGTTAATAACCACACAATAGTCCCACTGCCCAACATTGCTCCATGACCAAAACATGAGCAAAGGTAGTCCCACTGCCTACAAGTCCATCCATTACACAATCAATTAGTATCTCATCCTATGGTTCCAACACACCACACATACCGCCCCACACAAAAATCCCACATCAAATACCATTTTAACCACATCCCCACTGCACACACATACCACCCCTTCTCATAGAACCAACTCCCCTGTCACCAGTGTACCCATGACTGTGCTCTAAATGAAAACATCAGACAACCCACAAAAATTCACAGAACCCAATAGAACATAACACATGGACACACCTATCAAACATGATATATTCAAATTTGGTAATCACTATTCTTCAACCCACTTTGATAAACATGGGTGGTTACTAAAGTTTTTTCATCACGGGGAATCGATTTCAATTATCCATGTATACATGATTAAGCTCATTTCAAGTTGCCTATTTTTATCAAGCATCACAAAAAAATCACCGATGTGAAAGAAAATACCACTAAAAAATTAATTTTTATATGGAAAACAACCAAAAAAACTATAAAATAATCAAATATAACAATTAAAACAAGAAATCAACATCAAACCACTCCCATCCTATTATTTCATTGACCCATTTATCTTTTGATCATATTACCTTTTATTTATTTAATGTTTTAAGAAAAGTATTCCCATGTTTTTCACAAGGAATCATTAGTAATAAAACCATTCGTGATGAAAAATAAAAGAGAGATAGAAGAACTCCATACTTGAAACAACAAATGACTGTTGTGGCCAAAAATAAAAACGGAGAAGGATTACAAAAAAGTGCCTGAAGCTGCCTCGCGAAGACCTTTCGCGGAGCACAATGGCCCCATGAGCCTTCTGTGAAGCACGAAGATGGGATGCTCTATGAGTCGATTTGACATTTGTGAGCCTGCTGCGAAGCGAGGAGGCAGGATACTCTATGAGACGGTTTGACGTTCACGAGCCCGCCGCGAAGCCAAGAGGTGGGATGCTCTACGAGCCCCTTTGACATTCGTGAGCCTTCCACGGAGTGGAATCCATCTTCATGCCGAGCGAGCGCTGCTCCGCGATGCCTCTTGCCTATAAATGCAAGCCTCACCTAGGACCAAACCATGGATCATCTAACATTTTCACTTCCCGACTGTCAAACCATGAAGCACTTTCTGCTCTGTGAACCATGAGCTGCTAAAGGTACTTTTTCTCTGTCAAGTGCCTCTTCTTTGACTTATTTTCACCCCCTCTTTATATAGGGATGCCTTTCGCGAAGCCCACGGGCCTTCACGAAGGAAGGAGATCCTCACCGGGACTTGGGTCATCGCATAGCGTTTATGCTTCACGAAGCACCCCCATGCACACGTGACTCAAATGCTAAGGTCGGTTCATTGTGCCTCACGAAGAACATTGCATCACAGGACCTTGCTTCGTGAGGCACCCATGCTTCGTAGGGATTTTCTTCGTGAATTCCCTTCCACTTCGCGAAGCACTTCTTCTATGCACCTATGCCCTATGTCTAGGCTAGGCCACTTCACTTCACGAAGCCCACACCTTCATGATGCCCTTCCCTTGCATGGATCACCAGATCTCTACAATCCCCTACTCGTAAACCCCATTTCTATGAAACTCCCTCTCCCATGAAACCTCCTAGGTTCGCATGAAGCAACAACAAATTACCTTGGACACCACTTCCCATTGTGTTGCTTTGCCTCATGCTTCTTCTCATAGGCACTCTAAAGGCTATTGCTTCTTCTTATAGCCATGATAACGTGGACCCCCCAATGGTTCACTCCATGACACCCCTAGCCATGGAGTTTCTTGTCCCCTCTCTTCACCAAGGTGCATAGGGTACCAGTTATGTAAGTACTAGGGGTGTAGAGTGAACCCTCCTCGTCCGAGATGAAGGACGTTAAACTACCAAGCACCATCGTCCTCATCACAAGACGTTAAACTGTGACTTCCCCCATGCATCCTATGTTGGGAAAGGGTAAACACTTCGGTGTAAGCCCCTATCATTTCTTGCAGGAGGCATCATCCCTGCCCCTTCTTTCTTCGGTGCCAAATCCCTCTCCCATTGTGCTTTATCACCATCGGGCCTCCATCCTAGAGTAAGTCCCAAACCACTTCTGGCTTCTATCCACACCTAAACCACTGTTTCCTCTCTGGGTTGCAATCACGTGTAAGCCCCACTACATTTCCCACAGACGCACCTTTCGCAATGTTATCGTTAGGTCATTGTTTTCTCTTGTTTCTCACACCGAGCATGACTCACATGGGCTTAGAGAAAGCACCGAACATGAAATCCTCTCTGGGAAGCCTAGAGTGTAAGCCCCACACCCACCTAAACTACGAGGTCTTTGATCCTTTCCAAGGTAGGGTACGTAGGAACCCTCCACAAGGTTCAATCCCACACCCATTGGACCCCAGGTCCTCCTTCACGTCAGTTCACCAACCCACCCAAACTATGAGGTCGTTGATCCTATCCAATGTAGGGTATGTAAGAATCCTCCATGATGTTCAATCCCACCACCCATTTGACCCCAGGTCCTCCTTCACGTCGGTTCACTGACCCACCCGAACTATGAGGTATTTGATCCTTGCCATGGCAGGGTATGTAGGAAGCCTCCATGAGGTTCAAGCCCACCACCCATTAGACCCCAGGTCCCCCTTCACGTTAGTTCACCGGCCCACCTGAACTATGAGGACTTTGATCCTTGTCATGGTTGGGTACGTAGGAAGCCTCCAGGAGGTCCAATCCCACCACCCATTGGACCTTAGGTCCTCCTTCACGTCTGTTCACCGACCCACCTAAACTATGAGGTCTTTGATCCTTGCCAAGGTAGGGTACGTAGGAAGCCTCCACGATGTTCCAGACCACCACCCATTAGACCCCAGGTCCTCTTTCACATCGGTTCACCGACCCTCCTGAACTACATGGTCTTTGATCCTTTCCAAGGAAAGGTACGTAGGAAGCCTCCACAAGGTTCCAGACCACCACCCATTGGTCGCTCCGACCCCCTTTATGTCGGTGCACCAAGACATCCTCTCTTGGAATCATAGACTGTAAGCCCCATGCCACCACCTGAACTACGAGGTATTTGATCCTTTCCATGGCAGGGTACATAGGAAGCCTCCCTGAGGTTCTAGCCCACCACCCCGATCATTTCGACCATCTTCACGTCGGTTCACCCACACCATGGGTGGCAGAGAGTGTAATCCCCACATCAACCTATACTACGATGTATTTGATCCTTTCCAAGGCAAGATACGTAGGAAGCCTCCCTGAGGTTCAATCCCAACAACCATTGGTCCTGACCACTTTCATATCGGTGCACCAATTCCCCCAGTCTAAACTACATGGAATTTGATCCCTTTCATGGAAAGGAACGTAGGAAGCCTCCCTGATGTTCAATTCCACCACCCTGGTCGTTCCTACCATCTTCATGTTGGTTTGACCCCTTCCAGTTGTAAGACATTGGGACCTCAATATGCGGTAATCCATTGTGATCCTATTCAGCGGTATGCCATTGACAGTCTTATCAAACGGCAAGCCATTGCGACCCCATCTAGTGGTAAGCCGTTGAAAACCCCAATTAGTGGTAAGTTGTCATCAGATGAACTACTTGGACTGTGATTCCCTGCCATGGGGATGCGTAGGAATCCCCTTTGAGGCTCAATCCCGAAATAATCGTCATCCTCATGACGGTTCCATCCCATTCACCATTCACATCATAAAACCTCTCCATCATCCATCCTAATTCTTATCTGCGCCATCACATCCTGGTGAAATCATTCCATATCATTCCCCATTCCCATCAATAGTGATCGGGAATTGAACCACATGTTGGCCCCAACATCGATGTTCCCTCCAGGGGTTACAGTCATCTAATCCACTCTAGTCATTGTTCTGATCAGTTTGATCCATCTCTGTGGGATGTTAAACTTGCGGCATACCCTGTGTTAAATATGGGAAGATAAGGAAAACCTTAGATACATGCCCATGTAATATGATTCCATGCATTAGATATGGGATTCCTTGGGCTTCCACGCCCTCGAGAAGCCTTATAATAAGGGATAGAAGACAGACGCGCCAGTGTCCCAGTGCCACGACACGCCAGTGATGCCCAACGTGAATAAAACCCTGACTGAAGGTTGCTGCCCTGACCGGACCCCTTGGAATGTCTTGACAGAAGCAGTGTAATTTACTGGTGTCCATGAAGATATTACGCTAGGAAGAGTTTCATGAACAACATCTTAAATATATAAGGGAGACCCGGACTAGGTGACGAGTTCCAAGGAGGAATCCATGGACGGAATAACCTACATCCCATTATCCCATTTCGATCAAGGAGAAAACATCCTTGAAAAATTGATGGATGCCTCCCACCTTTGGAAAGTGGGATTGTGGGGAAACAGTTGTGTGTCCCCCACAAACAGATGTGTGTGTCCCAGCGAAAGCATCAGAAACAGAAATGGTGAACCTAACATGAAATTCATCTCCTAAATATGATGATTAGTAGTGTTCGAGGCATCAATGAATTAGTGTTCCACTGGATCCAGCTATTCGGAGCCGGGTCCTGCCATGAAAATAGCAGGTCCGACGTGAAACTCCCCAGAATTTGGTGTAGTAGAACATTGGACATCCCATTCTACGATGTGTCAGTGTGGATCCCTCTTATCAGTAAAGAAAGACGGAAGGGAATTGGGGCATTGGTCGTCAATTACTTTTAATTTCAGCCCTGATGAGTTAATCTCCATGATCCGTACGAAACAAGTTCTTGCACCCAGGACGTGATCACAGCCTGACCACTGACGTAGGGGAAGGGGCAGCGCCAATGCGGCAGTCCCACGCGGCTCCACCTCTTCCGCAACAGCCACTACACCAGTGGCCCTCGGGTGCTCATGACCTATCACCCCTTCCGAGGTCATCCAAAAAAGGGTGATTAACAACCTTGTGTGCCGTTATGAGGTATAGGGAATAATCTCGACCCGGGATATGTCTCACCTAGATCTGGAGGCATCTGCGCCTCATCGCCAACGCCGCCCCCAAGGGCTGAGTAGGGAGCCACTGCTCCCCATGCTAACATATAACCGTATTAGGAGCCTCTCCAAGGAACGCTTTGATGACTCCCTGCCTTATGCTGATGAGGTAGCTGACATCCGGCCCAGCTTAGTTAGAGTCCCATTTCAGGGGCTCACAGTGAGGGCTCCCACTCGTCCGCGTTAGCACCACCACCTGGTCTTGCTAGATGAGGAGCTGGTAAGCCACGTACCTGCACCACTGGCCCCGGTTCGTCCGACCCGATGCCAGCGTCAGGCATAAGATGAGGATGCCCGCCAAGGGGCGTCAACGTCAAAGACTACTGTGGCCCGATCCACCGCCAACGCATACCATCAGTTCCCTGAATACACTGAGTAGAGGCACTTATACGCTCGACCAAGATCGAGGCCCCAACCACCCCACGGGTGGGCTGGGTCGACTCTCTTGGCCACTAGCATAGGCAGTGGCTTCCACGAGCTAATCCGAAGCGATGCCACCCAGAACGGAGGTCCTCCCCGTACCACTACCAAAGAAAGTGCATGCCTTCCCCACTTTGAGGCTCGACATGGAGGTCCACCCCGGGCCACCCTCAATCCAAATGAGGGTCCTCCTCGCAGTAGTGAAGCTTAGCGCGAGGGTCTCTCCCGTGCCCATTACACTGGGTATGGGGTCATTCCTCCCGCCACTGATCGCCGGTGTAGGGACGTTGCACATCCAGTCTCTCTCCAACGTGGGGATCCTCTCTGCGTCCTCTCAGTAGCTGGCGACGGTCATCCTCGCCTCATCAACCAGATGGATGAAGGTCAGCCTCGCTCCACCCACACCCAGCACGGAGGTCCTACCTGTGTTCAGCTAGCCCAGTACAAGGACCCTCCTCATACTATGGCCACCAGGGGAAAAAAGCATGAAGGTCCTTCTCATGCACCTTCCAGTTATAGCGGGGGTCTTGCACGCTCCATCACTACCCATGGAGGTCCTCCCCATGTCCCATTTGACATCTGTCTCGGTTCTCCTCACACCCCAGCTTTCTCAGGTGGAAACCCTCTCCATCTCATCACTAGTGTAGCCCAAGGACCTTGTGTAAAAAATCAGCCCTATCCTGAGATGCCACCCAGGGGCTGGAAGGTGGGTTGCCTCCACCATAAGAAGAATTATGGGAAGGTCCGAACAGATATCAAACCAGTTCAGTTCTCAAACTCTGAAGCGGAATATGAATCAGCACGGGAACCCTCATCGTGCTTATCTGAGTCAAGGGTTGGGGAAGGAACGAGGCACATCAGCCTAGTACTCCCAGAATGTGAGGTCCATAGGATTCTTGTCTCTCTCTTCAGGTATATCTAGGAGGATGAAAATCTGGTGACCCCGTAGGTCACGGGTGTGCAATCACCACAGTCGTCACTAGAAGTGATCTCTACCTTGACCCGATATCACAAAGAGCTATTTTGGGGACCAATGGTGGGAGAGCAGCAGCGCAACCTATCGCCAGTAGCCCTAGACCCTGAGCCAGGAACTACGGCCATCAGCCCATCTTATCGTGACGTAGTGGCCAGGTCACTACACTCTTCGGAAGAAAGCCCATGATTTGGCGGCCAGTTAGTCTGCTCTCCATACTCCCCACTGGCCATCCTATCGTTCCATCGGTCTGCTTCAGTACCGCTGTTCGTTCCTCAGCCACCTCCAGTTGAAAAGTGGGGCAGTCAAAGGCCAGACTCTGAATCCGAGCCGAGGAGCTTATGGAACATCTTCACGGCGGACCACTTCCCTGAGATGTTCTAGCCCGTGGCAGGGCCGAATTTTCACCCATCGGAATCCCTCACCCCAGAGGAGTTTGAATGTTTCCGCCAAACCCTATGGGCGACACACTTTCTCCTTCATCATCAGTGAGTGGTTTATTCTAGGAGCCAAGTACATTTTGAATACATTGGAAAGAAATTCTATCTAGTTGATCTAGTTTCCCTCTCAGTGGCCCGGTGCCCTGAGTCACCCGGCCACCGTAAGGTCCTCCAAGAGCAATGCATTCAATGTTTCAAGATACTCCGCAAGATCATCAAATAGGCCTCCCCCACAAACAAATATATGGTTGGGGTAGTATGCTTCCCTCCTCTTTAGTCCTATCCAGTGGCAGCCCGACCTGCTAGGCGATATCGAGAACATGACCCCAGGAAGGTTCATGGTCAACTTGGCCGACATAGTGGACGAAGAGGATGAGTTGGAGCTTCTTGATGGGGACTTACCCCCTGAGGGCGTGGCACCACTATTGAACCCATCGGGGAGGGTTACTCACAAGAAGAGGAACCTACTAGGTCTCCATACGCCTACTGAGGCATTAATACACAGCCAGAATTCCTGTTAGGGTAAAGAACACGTCGGAGCTGCCAAGCACTCCGACCCGTTTCCCCTAGTGCAGAAGACGGAAGAAGAATCTATGAAAGCCACATTACGCCAACAACTTTCTGAGCAGAATAAGTTGTTCGATGAACTCTTGGATGAACACACTGTAGAGCGACAGCCAGACTATGATGATCCCAGGATGGGGTAGCAGGGGTACGAACAACTTCCCCTTGGTGAGCTACCTCTAGGCGACCCTGACTGTCCTGCCCCCACAAACAGGGTTGAGGATGAAACTTATAGCAAGTGGGCATGGTATGTCTCTCCAAACCCTCCCAAACCGCATGAAAATCCAAGGGACCCATCTCGGGCACCTCCAGCCACCCTTAGGGTCATGCCACCAGCTGCTCCACGAGCCGCTGGGCCTACTTACCATGTTGAAGAACCTGCCAATGCGCTCGTGGTTAGGGATCCCCGTTACGAAAGGGACCCCAACCTAGTTGATCCAATAGCGGTGCTCATTTCCCGCCTAGAGGCATTGGAAACACGACAGGTGGCGATCCCACCTGATTAAAGCCATATCCAGCATGGGTGGATGACATTCCGACACCTCCAGGCATTGGGAATCCCACCTTCTCCCCCTTTAATGAGAAGGGGGACTCGCCGTAGGACATGGACCACTTCAACTAAAGGTGTCGGACCATGCTAGGGACTCTAGCAGAGCAGGAGGCCACCAAACTTTGATGCCTTGTGCAGACATTGGCAGGGCATGCATTTTTCTGGTATAGCCAGCTCCCCATCGAATCAGTAACCAGCTGGAAGGACCTTCGCTGGCAATTCCCCTACTATTTCAGCTCCACCACACAAAAGACAAGAATCATAGACCTCTTTAAGTGCAAACAGAGGCCCGATTAGCTTGTCGTGGACTTTATCGCCTGGTGGAATGGGCTTATATATTCCCTTTACATGCCACTGGCTCAGAAGATATTTCTGACGATGTGTGTTGGGAACGACAAGATGGAACTGGTTCCCTCTCTGATCACCCATAACTACCCCGATGGATTTTGAGGCTTCACTGATGAGGCTTAGCACCTAGAAAAAGCCCTACAACAGGATAGCTAGACATGTCTGTTTCCCCCTGTAATTCCCACAAGGAGGGATGCTAGATCTGAGCCAACAATGGTGGCCCAAATAGAGGCCCCCAGGTAGCTAGAATTATTTCTAGTGGGGCCATATCCCCAGCCTCGCAGAGGCCCGCCACCACAGGCGCAACCTCCAACTCAACAGTAGCTTCCTCAGAATCGGCAGGGGCCCCTGCGGAATGCATTTCCCCTGTCTAGGAAGGACAACTAGGCTCCGCCTCCTCGACAGGCTCCTCCATCTCCTCGTTAGGGACAGGATCCAAGGCCCCCCTTTTCGGTCATAAGGAACTAGACCTACTCATTCAATGAGAATCAGGTCTCTAACTATTTTCAAAGTGCCATGGAACAAGGGATTGTGCATTTTCCAGAGTGTAGAAGGCCAGAAAAGTAAAACCTCACTGATCACCCCAACTACTTCCCCAAACATCGGATCATAGGGAACACCCTCAAGAATTTTTATGTGTTCACAGAATGGATTTAAGACCAGGTCGATAACAACATAGTCAAGATGGGCCCAACCCCAGCACAAGTGGGATGCGTCGCCATAAGGACAGACATCAGCAGCGACAGTGAGGGTGAGTGGAAGCAGGTTTCTAAGCGTGAGTCCCAGAAGTAAAATGACTGGATGGCTCGCAAAAAGGTTGATCATTCCCATGGTAACATTCTTGCACGTCAGAGCTAGATGGAACATACAGAATCTGCAGCCACTACTTCTGCATCATCATCTCAGCCGGCCTCTTCCTAGAAGATCAAGCATTGGCGGCACAAGGGAAAGAAACGCACCCCACCAATTCCATCATTGTCTCGAATGTTTATTGATTTCATACATATGGGGATGGGTATTCCTCCTAGAATATTCCCAGTAATGGATGAATCCTCAAGTTATAGTCAAGGGTATGCTTCTGTTAATACTGTGGAGTTGGTAAATCCCTATATGACTCTTGATGATGTGGTGCGCCCGACGAACCTCCCCAACGTCCCCAGTCCACGCCAATGTTGGTGGATCTGTGGCCATGTTGGTCATTTAGGAACACCAGTTGGCACATCTATCTAGGTCGTACATGCCACTAAGACCAGACAACATGCCCAAAATAGAGCTCAGAATGTGCAGCCTCCTCATCCGGTGTCATCAGGCCCGCCCTTACCACCGTTTGTGCTACTGGATCTGGCAGAGCCACCTCAACCATGACGTGACCAGCCATGCCCTGCTATAGGCTGGTATTAGCCATCCAACCATCATCTGGTAGGTACTCTATGGGCTTCGACTAGTGAGCAGTAGGATATGCCCACCAACAGTTAGCCACCAGCCCCGCCGGCAGGGCCTGTCATGCCTCCTGTCCTAGAACGACCTCCTACAAGTAGAAGCTCATGCCTAAAACAGAAGTATGATTTTCTCAAGCACCTTTACGGAATCCCAGTGAGGAATTCTATCCACATGTCCCTTATCCTTTCACCAGATATGCCTGAGGCCCTCGCTGAGTCTTTAAGAAGCCCTCTCCAATTTTAGACAGAGGTAGAAGCTGCAGAAGCCTTTCATGCTGAATTGATCGAGAATGCTGAATGTCAGTCCATCATTTCATTCTCTAGAGAAGATGAAGGCTCCCCCATATAGGGGAACATCTTCCCACTGTATATCACCGGAAAATTTAATGACATGGAGGTTCGCCGCTGTCTTGTTGACACGGGATCTGGGATCAACTTAATCCCAACCTGTACACTACGGAAGCTGGGGTTATCCGAAGATGATCTGACTCCCTCCGATTTAAGAATCTAGGGGTATGATAGGACAGAGCAGACCCCAGTTAGTAAGATCCATTTGAAGACGCCGTTTGGTGGCCAAGTTTCTAGCACTGAGTTTATGGTGATCTCCCAGGACACCGCGTACAATGCACTAATGGGCAGACCATAGCCCCACCTGCACGCGGTAGTCCCCTCATCGTATCACCAATGCCTCAAGTACACCCTCAATGGTCGGGTAGGCGTACTCCAAGGTGATGCATCTCCTTTCACCTCTTCTGAATCCCACTACCTTGATACCAACTGTTAAAAGAGAAAGGATAAAAAGATTCAAGCCAGTGATGTCGAACACGTCGCGGTTGCAACTGACCCCTGGGCTGGCCTAGATGACACCTTCATCTTCCCGATCCATCGATTTGAGGCCATGACCCCTGACATGGGGCAATGTTTTGTTGTCTCTGGTATGAGGGGGAAGCATATTCCCAAGTCTATGTGATGGTGGAAGATCACCTCATACTCCTACACAAATCAGGCTAAGGTGATCCCGTAGCCTCCTACCCCCATAAGGTATTGGGATGTCCGCCCCATGGCAACAGAAGTACGTCATACATGTCTGTTTCGCCGGGCTGGAATTAACTGGCTCAAGACGACATGCCACTATTTCTTTTATTTCATCAAGCATGGTGCCTTGGGCCGAATAAAAGATGGTATCTGGTCGACAACCTTCATTGTTATGGTTTCGACAGTAGCAGAATCTTCTGATGTGGTGACCACTGCTGCTAAGGCTGGTACCAGCCTCCTGTCAGAATCTACTGACCTAGAGGAAGCTTCTACCACTGTGGATACGTCCTTCTCAAGTGAATAAGAGGATATGGATGACGCTTCCCATACCTTTGAAGAGGGAATCTCTTCCACGATCGATGAAATGGTACAGGTGAACCCCAGTTGCGAGGTGGTCCCGAGACCCACGTTGATTAGTGCAGCCATGCCTCTTGGGGAGAAATAGCGGTATAGGGGATTCCTAAAACAACATCATGATGTGTTCACCTAAGGATATGATGAGATCCCAGGACTAGATCCTTAGGTATCCATCCACCACCGCAGTCTTCCGGAAAATCATCACTGGTTCATGAAGCCTCCCAGAAAGATACACCCTTATCACGGTGCCATGGTCGAGGATGAAGTTGACAATATCATCAGAGTCAACTTCATCAAGGAGGTCCAGTACCCCAAGTGGCTAGCCAAAATTGTGCCAGTCTAGAAGAAAAATGGACAGATTAGAGTCTGCATCAACTTCCTCAATCTCAACTGTCACTTCTCGAAGGATGATTTTCCCCTTCAAGTGACAGAATTGTTGATCGATGACAAGGCTGGGTTCCAAGCCCTATCCTTCAGGGAAGGTTATTCTGGATACAACTAAAACCAAATGTCCCCTGAGGATGAGGAGTCCAAAGCTTTCAGGGTTCTACAAGGTACGTTTTGTTACCAGGTCATGCCCTTCAGCCTAAAGAATGTAGGTTCCACCTATCAGCAGGCCATTCATCGCATAATCAAGCCAATCCTCAGGACATTGGTGGAATGCTATGTGGATGATCTGGTGGTCAAATCTCGCAAGTGACAAGACCATCTCAATTACCTTGATAAAGTGTTAGGCTTCCTCCGTTCCTACCACCTGAAGATAAACTCGCTGAAATGTGCCTCTGGGTTCACCTCTGGGATGTTCCTTGGATTTGTTGTAAGATACCAGGGTATCAAGATCAACCCAAAGAAGATCAAGGCCATCAGCCATATGCCTCCCCCGAGTAATTTTCTGGAGTTTCAAGGTTTCCAAGGCCACTTATCTTATATACATTGATTCATTGCGAATATGTCTAGCAAGTGTAAGCCCTTTTCTCGGATCAGGAAGAAAGGCTCCACCTACGAATGGGATAAAGAGTCCAGACCGCGTTCAAGAAAATAAAGTTGTATCTTCTCTAGCCTCTGGTCCTGATGCTATCTGTCTCCGGAAAACCACTAATCCAGTACGTGACTGCCCTGGAATGATATCTTGGTTCCCTTCTCGCTCAAAAGAACAATGAGGGGGAAAAAGTCTTTAATACCTCATTTGTTTCCTCATCGATACAGAGACCAGATACTCCCCCATCGAAAAGAGATGCCTTGTGCTGGTATAAACAGTATACAAATTCCGACATTACATGTAGCACCACGAGGTAGAGCTGGTGACTCAGGTAGACCCATTGAAGTACATTCTAAATCTCCCAATGTTGATAGGCCACCTAGCTCGGCGAGCAATGATTCTTCAGCAGTTCGACATCAAGTTTGTCACCCATAAATAAATTAAGGGGCAAGTATTGGAAGACTTGCGTGCTGCACATCCAGCTCCTGCTGACTAGTCATTGGATCAGGATTTTCCGGATGAGGCAATCCTATCAGTAGATCATTCTATCCCATGTTGGCAGATTCATTTCGATGGAGCTTCCCGGAGTCCCACCAGCAGGAGGCTCAATGACCCCAGGCTTAATAAGGTGGGCTTGGGTATTGTCTTTATTACCCTGGCGCAAGCCATTTGTCCATACACATTCTTATTATTAGAAGGCTGAACCAACAATGAGGCAGAGTATCAGGCTCTTATCACTGGCCTCAAGCTGGCCCTCGAGATTGATGTACCCCATTTTCATGTCAAAGGGGATTTAGAACTATTCATCAAGAAGATCAATGGTAACTATGTCTTCAGAAAGCAAGAGATCATACCATTGTTGGAGTGCACTCTCTAGGTAATGGACCAGTTCACATGTCGGCTAGATATTAGTCATGTACCTTGATCTCAGAATGGTCAAGCTGACGCCCTAGCTGGCCAGGTTGCATCAGTTACAGAACCCATGTAGGATGATCTGATTATCCACATGGCACATCGGAGAGTCATTTCTCCCTTCACCCCATATGATGAGGACAACCTGCGGGTAATCCATCTTACCACTAGGGCATCCGCGTCAGGACCACCAGATTCCTCATATGTAGAGGTTGAAGTAACCCTTGACTGGAGATCCCCCATTGTTGAGTACCTCCAAAATGGTTACCTTCCAACTGATCGAGCTGAGCGTGAGCGAATCCGACGTCGCGCACTGCAGTTTACCCTCCAGAGTGGTCCCAGTATTGATCAGATCCTCTAAAAGAGAGGGTATGATGGTGTTCTCCTCTGTTGCATCCAAGGAGTCGAGCTTTCTCAGGTCATGTAGGGGTTCATGCCGATTCCTGTGGCGCCCACCAGACTGGGCCGAAGCTATGTCAACCGATCTAGAGACTGGGGTACTTTTGGCCCTCCATGATCCATGACTGCATTGAGTTTTCCAAGAGATGTCAAACGTTCCAAATTTATGCTAACTTCATGCATCAGCCACAAGAAACCCTCCACTCAACTAATTCTTGTTGGACATTTTTGGTGTGGGGAATCGATGTCGTGGGACCATATCCACCGGCAACAGCTCACCAGTGCAGGTTCATCCTGACCGATACAGATTTCTTTTCCATGTGGAAAAAGGTAGTTCCACTCAAGGAGGTAGAGGCCCATTATATCATTGACTTCATAAGCTCCAATATCATCTACTAGTTTGGAGTCCCTCACACCATCCTCACCGATAATGGCATCAACTTTTGAGCAGCTGAATTGAAGAGGTTGTACACCATGTACAACATCCGTACAAACCATACCTCTCGCTATCATGCACAGGAAAAGGGATTGATCAAGTCGTTCAACAAAACCCTCTTTAACATTTTACAGAAAATGGTTGGTCATAACATGAAGAGTTGTCCAGACAAGCTCCCCAATGCCCTCTGGGCTTATCAGATGATGACTCGTAATTCCACCAAGGTGACCCCATATTCCTTGGTGTACGGAACTGAGGTCGTCCAGTGCATCAAGATCCAATTGCCTTCATTATGAACATCAGTCTATGCCTAGGAGGTTCCAGATCAGGTAGCCAAAATTCATCTGTATGAATTGTAAGAACTTGAAAAGAACAGGCTTTATGCCCTACACAATCTGGAAGGTCATCAGAATAAGAAAGCAAGATACTACAACAAGAAGGTTCTCCTCCGCTCTTTCCTACAAGGCGACTTGGTATTGGCCCTCCGGACTCCGATGATCCCTGGTAGGAAACCACCCAAGTTGGAGCCCAAGTGGGAAGGACCTTACATAATTCATAGTGTTTACCCCAATGGTGCATACTCCCTGGTGACCATGGATGGTGAGCTTATAACTCCTCCCACCAATGACAAGTTCCTCAAGAAATATTTTTCATTAGCCTCCTGGTCCTGCAAGACCTTAAACTGCATGACGGTCTCACCGGACCCTAAAATGCCTAAAGGTCTGGAATGACCTTAAACTGTTCAGTCTCATGTGACCCTAAACTGCATGATGTTCCTGCATGACCCTAAACTGCTTTATCCTGCATGACGATAAAATGTATGTCGTTCTGCAAGATGTTAAACTGCACCCTTAGAACTATGTGTGGATTGATTCCCATTCCAACAAATATGTAGGAACACTCAAGTGTTTCATCTTGAGCCCAGCCCAAAATCTTTTCTTTTACTATTCCCCATTGGTATAGTTCTCTCGGAGGATACTTGCATGATATGGTGTAGGATTCCTTAGCCTCACTCATTCCAGGATTACAACAGTCAGACCATGTTCCCAATCCCTGTTCTTTTATCCTCCCACGTCCTTACTGCATGATGCTAAACTATATGACCTTCAAGAACTACGTACGACTTGATTCCCATCCTCATGGGATACGTAGGAACGCCCAGATATTTCTTCTATTGGACCAGGCCAAATGCCAGAATCTCCCCTCAGGTCAAGAAATATGGTGTGGTGTATGCTTTTTCCCCTATTCACGTCGATCCCATCTCGATCCCACCATACATCCCACTACCCAGATGTGTCTGCCTCTTTCACAGATGGGAACAACTCTGCTTCACCCACTCCTTTGATTGGGACTCCATCATCACTCCCATATAGAATGGGCCCCGAATGGTAGGGATGCTAGGCCCAAGGGCTCTCCTACCACTTCGGGTCGACTACCTCGAGGATGTTGAGCAACAAATTGATACAAGTCCAACATTTCAAATATGTTTAGCGGTTGATGCTCATTTTTTGTTCCCAGTCTATGTCGCTATAGGGACACTATGTTACAAACATGGTCAACAGATATCCTTTTTCATTATAGCCACCCCAAGATGTCCTAAACATTGAGTGTAGTGGTTCATTCAGCCCTATTGTATCTCCAAGCGAAAAACTCCCTTCGGGCGATGCTAGCCATTAGAACCCTATATGACAGGGAGAGCTGAGTCTGACTCCTTGTTTCCCACACCGAGCACTGATCACGTGGGCTTAGGAGCTGTGATGAGGAGGTAACCGCATAAGTGGATATATGGCTACCATGGGCTGGGACGCCTAGCCTCAGGCCCCTTGTCCTTTTCAGGCCCCTTGGCCTTTTTAGGCCCACAACCCAAGTTATCTTTTAGTGTTGTACGGTGTGTTATGGGATTAGGTCTGCATTCACGTCGGGTTACTCGCCGTGTAGTACACCTCCCATTTTTGGGTATCTTACCCCTTTCTTTATCCGTACTACATGACGTTAAATTGTAGGCTGTTTGGGACTTGCTGTCTGAGGCCCAACATCAGGCCCCTCAGCCTTTTCAGGACCCCATCCAAAGTTCTCACCTAGGATTATATGTTGTGGTACAGGATTATGTCCTCATTCACAATGGGTTACTCGTCGTGGCGTACAACTCCTGTATGTGGGGTATCGTACCCATTTTCATCCTCACTACAAGACTTTAAACTGCACATTACTCCCTTCAAGAACTATGTGTGGCTTGATTCCCATCATCATTGGGTATGTAGTACTGCCTGAAGGTCTAGACTTTAGGTCCAGCCCCATCTCTTGGAGATCTCTCTTTCACCTTGGCCCCTTGGCCTACCCTTTCCCAGGGAGGGGAGTATATGATGTGACTATGTCCTCATTCATGTCGGGTTTGTAATGACCACGCCATGTACTTCTCCCTCCTGATATTTCTTTATCCCCTTGTTCTACACTCGTCTTTTCAAATTGGCCATCCTCTATTTGTCCCTCCGGTCCTCTTTGGCGATTCACCAATGTGCCCAAGGGTACTCTGGTTTAGTACAAGGAATGTCGGACTCTACTCGAACATGCATTCACCTATTTTTCAGGCTTCATGATCCCCTTCATTAGGGCTTCCATCACCTTTCAAATCCAAAGGGACCCCCGAATGGCATGGATTCTCAGCCCAAGGGCCCTCCTACCATTACGGGCCAACGTCCTCAAGGGCTCTGAGAAAAAATTGATACAAGTATCGTGTTGAAAATATAGTCACCAGTCAATGCTCATTTGTTGTTCCCATTCTAGGCTAACGCGATATGGACGCTGTTTTTCGAACACGGTCAATAGTCATCCTCCATCTTTACTCCATCCCGGTTACGCCCAAAATATCGGTTACATGATTCACACCCTTCTCCGACTCATCATGTCCAAGTAGAATTTTGAGACTCTTGGTACTATTCCTCAGTGTGCATCTGCATGTTAGGAGGAAAAAGGCACGATAAGTCAATCATTCGGTACACCACCGATTTCCTCTTTGCATGTATTTCACATATTCAAAATACCTTATCAGCCCTTGTTTCCTACACCAAGTTTGACTCATGTAGTCTTAGGGATTCGGTTAAGATCTGCACTTACTTGGAATGGTCCTGCTTCTCCATAGTCCAAGTTCTAAGACCTTAAACTAAGATCTTTTCATATTTCCCCTTTGTAGAACCACTTACAGCTTGATTCCCATTCCAAGGGATATGAAGGAACACACAGACACCTCGTCTCTGTTTCTAGATTAATTAAGGTCCACTCTCTCATACTGTCTACCCTCTTACCTCTTTTTTGCCTCTTGGCCTGAGGTTTCTTTCTCGGAATCGCTCATGGTGTGGTGTGGAACTCATCCTCATTCACGTCGGGTATTCTTTATTACATCATTCACATTCCCCCTTTAGCCTCGTATCTACTACATCAGTTCTGCACAACGTTAAAGTGTGTGGTTGGTCTTTTCACATGACCCTAAACTATGACAGTATCATCCTTGCTGCACAATGAAAAACGGAACAGAATTGTGGTGCCGTTGCACAAGGGACATCGTGTTTTGTATCATCCAAACACATTAACATTTTTCAATGCCTTCATTTGGATTGATTCTTGTTGTGATGGATGGATTCGCTATTCTAGCCCCATCACCTCACAAAAAAACACATTCAATCACCATAAAGGACAAAAAATACTTATCAAATGCTGCTTATTTTGGTGCGAGGGCCAGACCCGCACACCCTTTGTATCCATGGCACTGGTAAATTACCATGCCACCCCTCATAACTATGTATGGATTGATTCCCAGTCTCATGGGATACATAGGAATGCCCATGCATTTTTTTCTTCCGGGTCCAGCCTCAAGAATCTACAAATCCTGACCCTTCTCTTTCAGCCCCTCGAGCCGAACTCTCTGAGGAACCTGTGGTGTAGCGAGTAACTCATGGGTCCTCATTCATGTCGGGTTTTTGAAAAAAAACACACCATTTGTCTCTGGAATCTTATTCCTAGAGTGGTCTGAGCTCTATGATCTTAAACTAAGATCTTCATATGGGAACTTCGCGTCACGTTTTGATATTTTTCCACCCTTCGCATAACCCATTAGATCAAGCCCCCCTTAATGGTCCACCCCAGGACCTGAGGATGAGAGTGTGTGACCCTAGGACCCTAGTCCTTGGTAAGGGACTAAACTCCCTCTATCTGATGTTTCTCATTGACATACTCAGATGCGTTTAGGCAAAGAGCCTGAAGTGTGTAAATTTCACACGGACATTCCGCTCGTCCCATGTTCATGCTTCGTGAGCCTGTTATTTGGATCCTAATCCTCTTCCATGTCCGAAGGGACCGCCTACATAGCTTGGTCTCATGCCGCCTTGGCCCACCTACCGTTTCGGTCCAACATCCCTAAGGATCCCTGACGACATTTTTGACAGGTCATGCGTTGCGAATATGGTCAACATTCGACCCTCATTTGTCTGCCCCCATTCCTGGCTAATGCGATATGGATGTTGTGTTTCGAACATGGTCAATAGTTATCCCCTATCGTCACGCCACCATCATTGTGGTCCAGATTTTGAGCATCATGATTCACATGTTTCCACTCCCTTAAGTTCAAGTGGAATTCCAACATACTCGGCTTTACTCTTCGGTACATCTAGGTGCATTATTTAGGTGGGTTAGCATCAGTGGGACATCAGTAATCTAATGACCAATCATCCCTAACGTGTGCCTCCCTATTATAGGAAAGTCCCATCACTACTTCTTGTTTCCTACATCAATAATGACTTACGTGAGCTTTTTAGTTCTGGTAGGACGTGTACTTGCGCAACCATTGCCACACATGCCTTTCCTTATCCCGCGTGATGTTAAATTGAAGTCTCAGAACTACATTCAGGTTGATTCACATTCTTGATAAAACACTAATTTATTGAACATTTTGTTGATATTAAATGATATAATTTCTCACATAGTGTTAACTATATTCAATTAGAAAGTATTTGCGATTAGATCATTCATTTGAATATTTGATGAAAATTCCAGTTTTACCCTTTCAAAATCACTGTAGTTTTTCAATCCTAAATATTTTTATTTGAATTATTGGAATGTAATTTTTTTGTACCTGGGTTCCTTAATTCATGGGATACAACCTTTATTCGGGACACTAGATCAAAACAATGCATTTGGATGGAGTAATTGAGCCATAAAATCAGATGGTGGGCTGGACACGCCAGAATGGAGAAGTTTCATGTATTTGGGACATAACGCCTTTAGATAGAATTTGATAGAGCCCCAATTTTGAGAGGAGATAGAGGACCCCTATACACACATACTATCCTTTTGGAAGAAGAGCAGAATCACGCGTTTTGGCGGTCAAATGGGTGGTGCAATTTGGATTAAAATATTTGGACGAATTTCCACATTCACACTTGAAACCACTTGTAACCTCTCCTCCCCTCTCCTATATAAGTTACAGTTTTAATCATTTGTAAGGGTTGGGGCGTGAATTGGGATGTTGAAGTCAGAAGAGAATATGTTTCACTCCAATTATCCAACCAAGGTAAGAGGGGTAGCTCTTGAAGCAAGGATCCCCTCATCCAGCCTTCCTCTTCTCATTCTTCTTCTTCATGTTGTAATGCTTTTCTTCTTTCAATAAACTCTTAGTTTGTCTTCCATTTATTCTGTTATTTTCAATTTTCTTATTCTCTTAATATTCCTATTTGGGTTTGAAATCAAGAGTAGAAACACGATTTGTTTATACCCTTTCTAAACCGTTGCAAATGCAAAACATTTCTACGATCTCTACACCGCTCATGGAAGAGTAGTTTTTTATGTAATCGATCTAATTCTCACCTCCTTCATTAATTTATTTTGAATCAATGAGATAATGTAATTCTAATAATATGGTCTATTAATTGAGTTTTAATTTAAATGAAATTAAGAAAGCAATTGAACAATTTATACAAAAACATGTGAGGTCGATATTATGTGTAAATTATGGGAGCGCAAACTTAATCTGTGAAACCAAGTCACACGGGATAAATTTTCAGAGTTCAAATATCATCACTAAAATCAATTAATAATAATTTCTGGATTTGATTTGTGACCTAATTAACCACTGAACATAAGCTATACTTAGAACATTAATCAAATCAGGGTGCTACGATTGCATGTTCCGAAACTAGCTTAGGGTTTAATTCATTTCATCTTTGTGGTTATGTTTACTCCCGTAGGGTTCGAGTGTTAACAAATTAAGGGATCATAATTAAATATATGTTAGTTTAAATGATAATGATTAATAAGTAAATGAAGAGGTACAGTTATATCGATTACACCTTTTAAAATTTATTTCTAAAAAAACAACTTCTTGTTGTGTCATTTTAATCGAAATTCATTTCCAAACTAAAAACAAAAAAAATAAAATCTTCTTCCATAAACAATTTTCTAGGTTCATAAACTATAACAAACCCCAATACTTTCAAGTAGTGTTTTTATTCCCTTTTATTTTATTTTTAGAATACCTCTAAAATGTTGTTTTAATTCACTTCCTCCTTTGAGAGACGACCTTAGTCAGCCACTCTGCTACACCTAAGTACCCCAAAATCACACTAATAATTTGAGGGAACCCATGATAGAGCTCTTCAAAATTGGAATAGTTGACGGGGAGGAAGGTATTTTATTCAACCATTTAGAGGTATTTCTTTTATTTTTATTTTATTATTTTGTTCACCTATCACTTTCATCTTTCCCCTCTCTCAAGTTTTCATTTTTTTATCCTCTTATTTTATTTTGGGACCATCAACTCAAACTTATCATTTTTCTTATGGTCCACTTTTCCTTTTTTGATTTTTTTTGATTTATGACACTAACTACTCCCGAGGAACTCTTAGATCTTGACCATGAGATTGAACGTAGCCTTCGAGTTCGAATCAGATAGTCTCAGTCTATGGGAAGTTTCAATATTCCACCATTTGGTGAATTCCTCTCTTCTGGAAACATTGAAATTGGAAGCAAAGAAAACTAAAACATAAAAAACGAACCAATGGCTGGAAATAATAACAATTAGCTAAATAGAACCATTCGAGAATTGGCTGCACCTGATATTAATTATCAACCAAATTGTATTGCATTCCCAAATCTCGAATCAGACATTGAACTAAAATCTAGGTTAATTCACATAATTCCAAAGTTTCATTGCCTCTCTGGTGAGTATCCCAATAAAAATTTGAATGAATTCAATGTGGTTTTCTCAACCCTAAAACCAAGAAATGTCTCTATAGATCAAATCAAACTAAGAGAATTCTCATTCTCACTTGATGGAGTTGTGAAAGACTGGACGTATTATTTACAACCCGAAGATGTAACTTTTTGGAACGATTTGAAATGCCTTTTCATGAATAGATTTTTTCCAGCATCGTGGACCACTTACATTCAGAAGGAGATCTCGGGGATCAAGCAAGCATAAGGGGAGTCAATGTATGAGTATTAGGAGTGATTCAAGAAGTTGTGTGCAAGCTGCCCACATCACCAAATCAGTGATAAATTACTCATCCAGTACTTCTATGAAGGAATCACACCTATGGAGAGAAGCATGGTGGATGTTGTGGCTGGAGGAGCATTGGTGGACAAGACACCAGTAGTTTCACATTCATTGATCGAAAAGATGGCCCAAAACTCCCAACAATTGGGTGATAGAGGTAAACCAAATGTCAGGGGAGTACATCAGCTAAGTCATTCTTCTCTTGAAACTCATTTTATTGATACCATTTTGGAAGAATTCTACACTATGGTGAGGAAGATTGCTTTGTCTCAAAAGACACTCCAACCCACTCCTTCAAGGCCT
Source organism: Viscum album (assembly GCA_963277665.1). Lineage (NCBI taxonomy): Eukaryota > Viridiplantae > Streptophyta > Magnoliopsida > Santalales > Viscaceae > Viscum > Viscum album. The sequence goes on along the minus strand of CAUJRU010000447.1, from coordinate 462,364 downwards.
TGTGGAATTTTCACTGAGACAAGCCACCCAACTGACTGTTTCCCTCAACTACAAGAAACAGAAGATTGTGCAACAGTATTCCTTAGGAGACCATATCAGCAAAAACAACAACCACATCCCCAAAATAAATATAAATCCTTTGAACCAACATTAAACCAAGGGTGGAAGGATCAATCAGACATGAGGTATGGCTCTGGGCAACAACAAAGGCCCCCTTTTCAACCAAACTTCCTGCAGCCTCCACCTTACCAATAAGGTTTCCAACAACCCCAATGGAGATTCAAAGCTCAAACATCAACAGGTCAGCAACAAGGGAATCTCCAACACAAGGTAGACTCTGACACCGATGATCTTTTGAAACAAATTGTTCTTAATCAACAGAATGAGCTGAAGTTTCAAGGTTCAGAGTTGAGGGAGTTGAAGACTCAAATGAACCAGATTGCCACTGCCCTCCATGAACTGGTAAGTAAGAATTATGGAAATATTCCTTCCCTACCTACTCCCAATCCAAAGGGGAATGTCAGTTCCATTACATTGAGAAGTGGGAAGCAAACAACTGATGCTTCTCCACCTATCAATCCACTGGGATTCACATCAACTCCAGAGAAGCCCCATTCCATACCAACTGATGAGCAACCCAAGGAGAAAGATAAAGGTAAGAAAAAGAATGATGATTCTCCTCCTAAACCTCTTCCCTTTCCAAATAGGTTTGTTCAAACAAAGAAGATGTCTGAAGAGGTGATGCAAAAATAGGTTTTGGACACATTCAAGCATGTTGAGATCAACATCCCTCTACTTGAATCCATCAAAAAAATCCCAAGGTATTCCTAATTCTAAAAGAACTCTGCACCAATCAAAGAGGGCTCAAGAGAAATGAGAGGATCAACCTTGGAAGTAATATATCAGCACTCATTACACTAACTCTAGAAATGCCAACAAAGTGCAAGGATCCCAGTACATTCACCATCCCATGTAAAATAGGGGAGTTACACTTATCTGATGCTATTTGTGATTTAGGATCTTCAATAAATGTGGTGGCTCACTCTATATTCTCTTCTTTACAGGTTAGTGAGTTGAAGCCGATGAGTGTAGTGGTGCAATTAGAAAATAGAGATATGGGATATCCAAAGGGAGTCCTTGAGGATTTACTTGTCTGGGTAAGAGAAATGATCTTCCCAGTAGATTTTTATGTTATAAACATGGAGGATGATCAGGTAAGTTCTCATGCTCCCATTATCTTAGGTAGACCCTTCCTCAAAATTGAAAAACTATTATAAATGTTCATGAGGGTACACTTTCCATGGAGTTTGGATATGAAGTTGTAATTTTTAATGTTATGGACTCTATGAAGTACCCCTCTGAGGACCATTCTGCTTTTGTCATCTCCCATTTTCAACCACCAAGTAAAAACTCCATTGTTTTTGATTGTCCTACGATTAGGGAGATTATGAGTATTGGTTCTAGTTTGAGGTCTAAGAGTACTTCCACACCCATTTCTAAGGAACAAGACTCTCTAAGATTTAATTTTGAAATGGAATCATATTCTAATTTTGATCATGTGAACTCTAATTATGACATGACTGTTGAGTATGCTGATGGATTTGATGCTTTATTCTCTGTTTTTGATGATGTATATTCGGATAATTATGCTCTTTGTGCACATATTTCAGTTCCTTCTATGACCCCATCCATACACAACCCCCCTATACTGGATCTCAAGCCATTTTCACCCAATATCAAACACTCATACGTGTTAAGTGATGAGAAATTACCTGTTATCATTACTAACAATATACCTTTTGACCATGAAGATAAACTTTTGAATATTTTGAGGGAGAACATCAGGGCAATCGGGTGGACCTTGGATGACATATCAGGTATTAGCCACTCCATTTTCATGCATAGGATTCTTTTGGATGTAGAGGCTAAACCGGCGAGGCAACCACAAAGGAGAATCAATCCAACTCTTCTGGAGGTTGTTAAAAAAGAGGTTGAAAATTTTCTTGAGGTAGGTATAATCTATCCCATTTCAGATTCTCAGTGGGTAAGTCCTATTCTGGTTGTGCCTAAGAAAAGTGGTGTTACTGTTGTTAAAAATGAGAAAGATGAGTTAGTTCTAATGAGGGTACAAAATAGTTGGCGTGTGTGTATTGATTATAGGAAACTAAATCATTCCACTCGCAAAGACCATTTCCCCCTCCCATTTACTGATCAGATGCTTGGGAGACTAGCTGGGAATACACACTATTGTTTCGTGGATGGATTTTCTGGATATTTTCAGGTCCCTATAGCTCCGGAGGATCAGGAGAAGACTACATTCACTTGTCCCTTTGGCACATTTGCCTACCGTAGGATGCCATTTGGACATTTCAATGCCCAAGGTACCTTCCAAAGATGCATGGTGAGTATTTTGTCTGATTTTATTGAGACCTGCGTGGAGGTATTTATGGATGATTTTACAATGTATGGATCCTCATTTAATGAATGTATAAATAGTTTGGGAAAGGTATACAATCATGGTATTGAGAAGAATCTGGTCTTGAACATTGAAAAGTGTAATTTCATGGTAGATCATGGCATTGTCTTAGGTCATGTAGTGTCAAAACATGGGATAGAGGTTGATAGATCTAATATACACATTATTTCATCCTTAACCTATCTTTCATGTGTGTGTGATGTTAGATATTTCCTAGGGCATGCGGGATTTTATCAGCACTTCATCAAAGATTTTAGTAAGATTGCTCTTCCTATGTCCCGATTACTTCAAAAGGATTCTGATTTTGTGTTTGATGATTCTTGCAAGACTTCCTTTGATGAGATAAAGAAGTGTCTAACCACTCCACCGATCATACATCCCCCACAGTGGGATATTCTTTTTGAGCTTATGTGTGACGCCTCCAACTCCGTGGTTGGAGATGTCTTATCTCAGAGGGTGGAGGGACGTTCACATGTGATCAGTTTTGCATCGAAGACACTAGATTCAGCCCAATCGAACTAAAAAACCATGGAAATGAGTTTCTTTATGTCATATTTTCTTTAGATAAATTCCGTTCATATTTTTTAGGCTCTAAAGTAGTTGTTTTTACTGGCCATGCAACTCTGAGGTACCTCTGGAAGAAGCTAGATGCAAATCCCAGGCTGATCCGATGGATGCTCCTTCTTCAAGAATTTGATATTAAGATAAAGGATAAAAAGGGGTCATAAAACATGGTGGCAGACCACATGAGTAGGCTTACTCACACACTAGAGGATGACACCTTGGACCAGGTACCACTTCGGGATACTTTCCCGGATGAGCATCTTTATTCCATCTCAGGTATGCATCCCTGGTATGCATATTTAGTTAACTACCTTGTTGCCTCTAAAATCCCTACAAATTTAAAGAAACATCAAGTCCAAAAATTAAAAACTGAGTCTCGGTATTATGTTTGGGATGATCCATACCTCTGGAGCATGTGTAGTGATTAATTTATTAGGAGGTGTGTTCCTGATCATGAGTTGGAGTCTGTTTTACATTTTTGTCATACACTCGCTTGTGGTGGACACTTTGGACCCCAACGGATATCTAGGAATGTTTTGGACTTTGTATTATATTTTACTAGCATATTCCACGATTCCCATGTGTTTTGTAAGTCATGCTCTCATTGCCAACACAATGGGAACATTTCTAGGAGACATGAGATGCCCCAACGACCCATATTATTTTGTGAGATTTTTTATGTATGGGGCATCGATTTAATGGCTCCTTTTCCTAGTTCCTTTTTTTTACATTTTGGTTGTTGTGGATTATGTGAGTAAATCGGTGGAATATAAGGCCACTAGGACTGATGATTCTCATGTTGTTGTGGACTTTTTCAAAGCACAGATTTTTTTTACGTTTGGAGTACCGAAGGACATCATCAGTGACCAAGGGACACACTTATTCAATCGGAATTTTTCTTCCTTTATTTGTAATTATGGGGTGACACACAAAACATCAACACCATACCACCCTCAAAAAAATGGTTAGGCTGAGGTTTCAAATAGGGGATTGAAAAATTTTTTGGAGAAAACTTTGCATCCAAATAGGAATGGTTGGAGCAAGCGTTTGGATGATACATTGTGGGATTATAGGACAGTATTCAAGACACTTATTTGTATGTCCCCATTTCATATTGTTTTTGGGAAAGCATGTCATCTCCCCGTGGAGGTTGAGCATTGGGATTATTAGGCTATAAAGAAATGAAACATGGATTTGGCCCAAGCTAGAATCCAAAGAAGCTGAAAATTCAAGAGATTGAGGAGATTCGATTGTATTCATATGAGAACTCAAGGATCTATAAGGAAAAATCAAAAGCAGCTCATGATATAATGATCCAACAAAAGGAGTTTCAGGTTGGAGAGAAAGTCCTTCTCTATAGTTCACAACTGAAGCAGATGCCATGTAAGTTGCATTCTAGATGGTTAGGTCCTTATGTTGTGAGTAATTGTTTTCCTTATGGTGTAGTAGAGATCACAAAAGAGGACACATGAAGGAGCTTTACAGTCAATGGGAAACATTTTAAGAGATACATTGAGGGACTTCTTACTTATGCAGTGAATTTTATCACACTGCATGACCCCATCATCACCTGAGCACATCAGGCTATTCCTAACCCATTAACTTTGTTATTCTTTGTCCTATTTAAAATTATACATTTCATGTGCATATATCATCTCATGGGTTCACATTAAGGACAATGCAATATTTTATGTGTGGGGGAGGGAACCTTTTAGTTTATAAATTTAAATTGTTTTCCTGTTTAAAAACAATTGTGTGTTTTTCAAATTTTGTGTGTTTATTTTCCAATTTTCTATGTGTTTTTGAAAATTTTGAGCTGAAATGATTCTCAACAACCATTTTTAAATCCATATCAATAAGTGAAACATTTTATCCCTTGAAACTAAGCTTAAATGAATGCTGAAATTACTTTGTTTCAAGTTCAAATATTTATTAATTTCATGAAAAGTACACTGAATTTTGAATCACATGCCACATCTCACTATCTATATATTTGAAATCACTTTCTTGTGAGGCTTCTGAAACATTATTTTCATATTCATTCCATTCACCTCACATCTTGAGAGAACCAAACCAAGCTTTATTTAACTAGAATTTAATCTATTCCTATCAAATCTTGAGGGTTTGAGGTACATATTTTTAAATTGTTAAGGCATTTGTTTGGTATTAAAGCCCCTATTTCAAATAATCTTTTTTTATAATGGACTACCTTGAACATTTAATCCTTGTATCCCTTAGAATCCATGCACAACATGTTATGTTAGCCAAATTATAAGCCAATTTTCCTGATCCAACCATCTCTTGAAGTGAAATTGCATAATCTATTTGAACTTAAGTGTAGGGGACTCTTTGTTGTGTTGTGCTATGACATTATGTGATACTTTGGGTCGAAAATTAAATTCTGAAGAGATGTGTTTACTGCTGATGAAAATCATTATATTGAAAGCTTTGCCTTTTCTGGAGCTTTCATGATAAGTGAAGATGTGCCTTTCTTGGAGCTTCTAAAAGAGGTAGAAAGCTGTTTCTATCTGGAGCTTTCAAGAAAATCATGTTTGAGAAGATTAAAATTTTTTATGCTAAAATGATGAATGGTGTCTTCCGGCACACGATAGGATCGTGGGGGAGAAACATGTGTTACCCGACGGTTGATTAGAGAAGATTGGGTTCTTCTTAATCACACATTTTGGGTGCACCATTTTTGCCTCGAAACACCCAATGGTTCCATATTCAGGAATACTTACACCTGCTTTCCAAAGGCAGGCATTCGCTGGGTGGTTTGACCAGCGATGATTACGAACTCACATTGGTCGAGAGGATGGGACGTCGGGCTCATCGCACCCTTTTGGGGGGAATTATTTCCCGTTCCTGGACTCTCTTATAGATTTAAGATGTATTCATATGTTCTCAAAGCATTGGTTTATACCGAAGCATAGTATCCACGGATTACTCCTGGTTGGAAATTTTCAGTTGGACGCAGGGGTTCAGAATCATTTATGCCTGAGGTTTACCATCCCTCGTTGGATTAATGACCCCAAGGAGTCTGGAATCATTGATATGACACTGGTTTAAAGCCTCATAACCAGGAACTCTAGAGTTTATTGTCATCTAGGGGGAATAGATAACGACTTGAGAGTTTGGATCAAACCCATGGTACGGGCCTCCTATGTATCCCTACAAGAGGAATCAGAATTCATGTAGTTCGGTTTTGTATGGGGCTTACACTCTAGGTTGCCTAGGGTTAGTGCGGTGAACCAACGTGAAGATGGTCAGATCGACCGGGTGTTGGGCTTGAACCTTGGGGAGGCTTCCTATGTACCCTACCTTGGAGACATGGATCAAAGTCCATGTAGTTTGGGTGGGAGTGTTGGAGAACTGACGTGAATTCTGACTCGGGGGTCCGATGGTGATTGGGATTGAACCTCTTGGAAGCTTCCTATGTATCCCTGTGGTGTGGAATCTAAGTCCTTGTAGTTCGAATGGGAATGGGGCTTACGCTCTGAGACAGCCCAGGAGAGGATGTCATGGTCGATGCTTACTCTAAGCCCATGTGAGTAATGCTCAGTGTGAAAAACAAGAGGCAGCAGGGACCAGATGACCATGTCACGAAAGGTGCATCTGTGGGAAGTGAGATGGTCCTTACGTGTAGGGGCGGCCCAAAAGGTCGGGGCTTACACTGAGATGGATGCCCATGATGATAAATCCTAGCAGGAAAGGGACTTGGCCCCAAAGAAGAACGGAGCATCACCCTTCGCCACTACGCCCTTTCTTGGCCATGACTGTGGGGAAGAATAAAGGTGCATGGGTGCTTCCTTCTTATGGGTATTCCACCACTCCCCAGGAAGGGGAGAAGTGCCCCAGTCCTAATAAGTGGAGGGGAAAAAAGGGGAATCCCGGGCTCGGATTCCGCATTACCTTGGGAATGTGAACCCAGTAATACTTTGGGAATCCGCTCAAGGGTCGGAGAAACCCTTTTTCCCTCACTTATTGTGGGTATGTGAACTCAAAACGGCGCGCTAATGTGCCTGAAGGTGACATCACATGGGTCTGGTGTCTATGGTGGAGGCCTCGGCTCGGAGCCGATGAATGGGCGAATGAGGGGGTTGCGAAGGATCAAGCCAAATTGTAAGGATTTTATCTAGCTCAAGGAATGGGAACTCCGAAGGATCTGGTGGTCCACACGGGTGTAAGAGGAGTGGCACCCTTTGTGTAGGGAGGTTCTACGTGGCTGGAGAGCCCATCCGCGGACCAGGGTGGTTCGCGGACTGATGGGAATTCCGCAAACCAGGGTGGTTCGTGGCCTCGGGTTCGGCCCGCCTACTAGATTGCTACATGGAGGGGTCCACACGAGTAGTGGCGGCCGAGGGTGATGCCGGTCGGAGGTACATTGGTTGGGTATTCTCCTGCATAGGAGGGTGATACGTGGTGCAACGTATCGGAAAAGGGTCATAAACTCTTGGGTCCACGGGGAGTGCATCTGTAGAGGGGCCATGGTTCGCGGTCTTCTTTTGTTTTTTATTTTAAGTTCACGGTTTACCATGTTTTTATTCATTTTCGGTTCCTTATTAATTTGTTTCTAGCTTCATACATGTTCTGGTTCGCAAACTAGAACTTCACTGTTTTGGAAATCCTAAGCTACTTCCTTCGAAATTCTTCCACCAGAATCAGATCCTCCTTTCTCTTCCCCCTCCATCTCCTTTTATAGAGTGGGAAAGTGATGTATCTGTGGTCATGTGGCACCTTTTGCAGATTCCCATGACCGGAAACCCGATTTATGGATGACTTGGTCAATCCGCAACTCGCGGGGGGCATTTAATGCTCTTTTCCCGCGAACCAAACTAGTTTGGGGAGTGTTTCGTGGCCGTGCAGGATTTTGCCTCTATTCTGAGAACGAAAACGGATGCGGACCGGGATGGTTGATGCAGTTCACGGCTGGGGCCGTTCATGACGGTGGACCGGCTTGGAACCCATCCTGCTTCGCGCCCGCGGAGGATCCCCGCCTCTGTTCCGTGAACGACAGCGGTTCGCGGAGGGGGGTGCGTCGCGGAACCGGCCACATGCCATTATCATTGGACCAGTCTGCGGACTGCTTCATCTTGTGCCATCCTTTGAGTATTGTATACACTTTTCCCAAATTCTGGGGGGGGGGGGAAATTGTGTAGAATCTCCCTTTGATTAAATGAGATTCTTATTCTCCTTTGCAGATTTTTCAGGACCCTAAAAATGCCCCCCATCGGAATGGGGTCCGATAAGAATGAAGAGGAGTCCATTATGATGTAGAGTGGTCTTGAAACTTGGATGGTTTGCGGTAGGGGATTGGACCCTATACGGGACCACGCCTATAAATACGGGGGCCCTTCCTTTGCCTTTTACCGAATTCTTCGCGAAACCAGAGCTCTTTTGATTTTTGTATCCGCGTGCTTGTTCCTTCACGAAGCGCCTCATCTGCGAACCATCTGCCACTTCCACAAACCATTCCTCTTTTGTGCCAACCTTCACTCGTGGGCCAATCTCCCAGCCACGAACTAACACTTTTAATTAATTAAAAATTAAGTCACGACGGGATGCGTAGGAACTCGCTCCGCGGTTTTGATGGTCCGTGGACTGAAATATTCCAGACATTGAAAATTTATTAAGTCTTCTGAGCATAACTATTTAAATCCTGGATTATGATTCTGCGGAGCAACCTAGTTCGCGGTTTTCTGGACAACGCTCCGCGGGCTAGAGTACAACGAACCTCTTCTGCGTAGGGTTGGTTCACGGGATGCAGTCATCACAAACCACATTTTGAGGCCTGCTCGTGGACCTTGTCATGAAGGCTTCTTGACTTCTTTGCCATATGCTTGGTATTTTTGTCCACATTTTATTATTCCAGAGTAACCATTTTCCCGGTTTTTATAATGCAGGGAGAAAACATGGTTCCCCCTCACCCTTCACCCAAGCCTACTTGCAAGCCTCTTCATATTGGTTTAGGGATACGTCTATCTATGATTCATAGAACAAAGAGAATCAAAGAAAACCATAGTCAATCCATCATTCCCGACAATGGTGTCTTGAAGGACTTTCTCTCTCCTGATCTCCTGGGTTATCAACTATCAAATCGACTTCTTCTTTACGTCTTTGGTCTTCAAGATGACATCCCTATCCCCCCTACTTTCTCAGGTCTTCCGTCTCCTTTCTAGGAAGCGTCACCAATGTGCATTTAGGTGAACCTTGCCTCATTGGAGGAGATGATCTCTGATTCTGATCCGAAAGAAACGTTCATTTCGAGAGGCTCTGTTTGGACCCAAAGTGATTAGTGCACTCAAGACTTCTCTCAAGAAGCTGTCTTCAAGAATTACCGCTCTATTATCTACCTTTCTCGTGTGTATCCTGACGCGGGGTGGATTACTAGGTGTGGGATCTTTGATCTGGTTGGCTTTTCTCAAATGACTGGGCCTGGGCCTTTTGGGTCCATCATCATTACCGGGATTCTCCCTAGTCACTAGAAGCAGTCAATCTTTACTCTGTAGTGTGGGCCTCCCAGTTTGATGTTTACCCACCATCTTTGATTCTACCTGACCTGCTCAGTCACTGGTGTTCAAGCACTAATACTTTCCCCCTTTCCCATGGTGAAATTGGCATTAGTTTATGGGACATCTACCAATTGGGAGGGCTTCCAATCATTGGTGAGATGTATGACGAGTTTTTGCACACTCCTGATTCATGGGACGACGTCGAACAAGTGCCTTCATTGGTGAGGGATCTACTGGTTATGGCGGAGTAGTCACTAGGTCAGGCCTTGTGTGCCCACTCTCTTATTCCCTATAACACCTGGATAGGGTTATTTCTGAACGTCACTGGTCCTGTGCCGAAGATCAAGCGCCCCAGGACTCATCCTTCTCAACAGTCACGAACCATCCCAGGCTCCTACTGGGCAGTTCTGGAGGCGGGCGACTACCTTTCATAGGGTTACGTGGTGCACCCCAGTGTACCGCCTATGCTCAGGCTGGAAGGTCTGTTTGCTATATTTTTGAGCGGGTGGTTATTCCCTTCTCGGGATATCAACCCAAGAATCAGGGCTTGCACCTTGATGATGGCAGTTGAGTTGGCAGAGGGTCGCCCAGTGGATTTGGTCATGCCCACTTTGGCTCGTATTTAGGAACTACTGATCCACATGCAGGAGGGCGGGTAACCCTACCGTCTGAGTGGGCCATTTCAATTCTTATTCGGCTGGATAGAAAATAATTGTCGCTGTTATGAGTATTGTCATAACACAGTCATCCCACTTCCTACCTTTCGGCCTACCCTGCTTGATATAGCTGGGGTTCGCTTGAAGTCCGTCAATTATGATGAAGTCATCAAGCTTCTGAGTGACTTCTACCTGTTTTCTTTCGCTCCCTACCCCACCCCTTCCGGAATCATGGTTGAAAACCATAGGGGGTCCTAGAGGATCATTCTTACGTGATTTCACTATAGGATGGGTTTTTTTCACACGGATCGACGGGGTTTCTCTGTGTGAGTTGTATTACCCCCATTGTTTTTTCCACCGGTTTTGGTGTATGCAAATCCAAGTTTCCTTTCCCCCTCCTTAGGCTCGAGGACTGTACCTAACCACTCTTCGTCAATGGTGGTTGATGCTAACACGGGAGGGATCTGACACAAGTATTCTCTTTCCTGGCATAGGAGTGGCTGCCAGCCTATACTTGGAGTACTAAATAATGTGGGTAAAACATTATCCTGATGGGATCCTGGGGAATGTTTTCTGAAAGGTTCTCAAATTAGGATTCATTGCGGATGTTGTGCCTACCACACCTTCCTCATAGGCTCTGAGGGAGGACCGACAGATGGATCATTGGTCAAAGCGACTCCGGGGATTTTCCTCTCCCAGCCCCTCTACAGCCGAAGTTCAGAAGGACCCAACCTTCTTGGATGTGGACGAGGATGACCCTGTGGCTTCAGATCCCAGCGAGACAAATCCTGAAGTTTTTCCGGCCGATAACAGACTTAGCAACTTGATTCCCAAGCCCGAACCGGGGTAAGAAGCTTTAGACCTTCCAGCTTCGGAACCATCTTCTAGCGTGCATATGTCTGCGCTGATTGTAATGCCAGAGTTCATCCCCATGATACCTAGAGAGGATACCAAAAATCCTCCTGTCATGGTGGATCACCAAGCATTACACAGGTAGGACTAGCCCCAGATTTGCGAGATTTCTTCCAAAACTCCTCTGGATAAGATGGAAACTATATCTGAAGCTCTCCGACAACTCTTCCTGGGATTGGGGTCAGGTGGCTTTAACTATCGGCAGTTTCATTTTCTCGCTTTCCAGGTTTTCATTTCCCATGGGGAAGTTATCGCTAGTGAACACAAACATTCTCACCTCGCTGACTCTCAATGAGGGACCCAACCCCTTAAGGAGGCCATGATGTAGCTCCATCAGCTGATAACACATGAGGTGGGCTCTCAAGATCAGTCGACAACCCTATCTACAGAGTTGCGTGAATGCGAAGCTCAAGAAGTGATGCTGAGGGATCAGTTTTCAACTCTTACTGGTAACCTTGAAGCCACCAAGAAAAGGATAAATGAACTCCAAATGAAAGTAAATCATACTCATTCGGTGGCCGAGGTTGAGGCCAAGGAGATGGTCGTGCAGGAGCATACTCGCAGCAACCTCCGCCGCACGGTTCCCAATATGATGGAGAGAGCGTGCCAGGCCCCTTTTTGACATTCAGATCCATTCTTGTACACTCTGTTTTTCTTACCCCCCCTTTTTTCATTGCTATGAGGGAGAGGCCCCAGATTTTGGACATCCTCCCTTTTTGGTCAAACTAAATACAATATATGTCAATCTTTTGTTGCTGTAAAATTTTATTATTCCTAGAAAAATTGATGTGTAAATAAAAACTCACTGAATCAGAATTAATCATAATTCAGGGAAATAGAAACAAACTCTAACTTTTTCCTGGACCATGGGATCTAGCGAGCATAGTTTTACTATTGAAAGGTTGTGTAGAAAAACCCAATAAACTTATTTTATTTTCCGTTAGTACCCTAATTTTTCCTGGGCCTATTTGGTGAGGACCCAGCGGGTATGTCCCAACTATTGCTTAGGTCTCCCTTTTCGGGATTCTGTCCAAACAGGCTTCGCGTCTCTTTTTGTGAGTGGTTTAATGTCTCGCCGACAAGACTATCATTACTGATGTTTTAGGTCGAACAACTTTGACCAGAAATGGTGGGGCGAGGACCCCAATGAGATTTGGATGATTAAAAGATGTCTAGATATCCTTCAGACACATGTGTGGGGAATCATGTTTATATTTGAACAACATGCGGGGCATGTCTCAAGGCATGGGATATGTATCGGTGTGCAGAGGTAAGAAGAACATCGCCTGAGGAAATATTTCCTTTGGTAGACAGGCCATGGGCGATCAATATGCAGAGCCACTGAGAGTATGGTATGCATAGTCGTGAAAAGGTGTCCTTAAGTCAATGAATCTCCATTTCTGATGGCTTAAGGACTTCATGGAAGTCTGGATTATGGACACCACCATGGATGGATTAGAGAATTGTGAGAACCACCAGGGATGGCTCGGAAAGGGTGTGTAACAACTGAAAGGGTTTGAGAACGTCTGTATCAATCAGGAGAGTGGAAGAAAGGTCCCTGTCCTATGAATTTTTCTAGCGTAAATGATGGTTGGAGCTTGGCATATTTTAAAGTCATGCAGCTGGGACATTATCTAGAATGGAACAACTTCTCCTGGTTCTCGGTAATCTCGTCCACTATGTTCCACCATTTTCAGGAAGGGTCATGAAAGAGGCTAGTAATCTATAGCTCAGAGGGTTTCTAAATCTCGGGATGGACATGGGGGCTCAGGGGCCAAGAGGCATACAGAGAGGAGAATTGCATAAGGAAATCTTGCCTTTGGTAGATGGGCCATGGGTGATCAATATGCAGAGCCGTTGAGGGCATGATATGCATAGTCCTGCAAAGGTATCATTGGGTCAATGATTACATTCTCCCGATAGCCGAGCAACATCAGGGAAGTTGAGATTCAGGACCACCAGGGGTGGCTTATGAGAGTTCGGTTTTTTATAAGTACAGAGTATGGTTTATGAGGAAAGGGTGCCTGGATACAGGATAAATACCTAGGATACGTTTTTTGAGAATGGGTGAAGTCATTCCTTATCACACTTGTGTGAGATGGTGGTTTGTGAAGGTCTGAATCATGCACTGATGGATAGAGAAAATCCTCCACTCCTTACTGAACCTATGACAGGTTTAACCATGCAGTTTAATGTCATGCGGCAAGGACAGCTTCTGTGCATTTTAACGTCACGCGGTAAAGACGAGGAGAATTATTAATGGATGATGTGCATTTTAATTTCGTGCAACGAGGATGAAGGGAATTTTTAAACCCTTCAAAATTCTTGTAGTTGGATGAATTTCCCTGGCTATTTAATGCCTAGTCTTTGCAGCTTTATGAAAAACGACCAAGATGTTCTGTGATGTTTAACATCATGTGGTAAGGACGTAGATTCAAATGCTGATCTTGACTAGAACGCAACTGGGCTTGAATATCTCGGCATGGCCAAGATGTGGAGAGGGGTTGGTTGGTGTAAATCGTGGTTCTGGGGCTTCTTGGATCAGGAGAAATGATATGGGGGCTCTGAGGCTGGTAAGCGTACGGAGCTAGGAATATTATCGCCAGAGGAAATATTTCCTTTGGTAGACTGGCCATGGGCTATCAATATGCAGAGCCACTGAGGGCATGGTATGCATAGTCATTCAAAGGTGTCCATGGGTCGATAACTTTCCACTTCCGATGGTCGTGAATGGTTATGAGGATCCGCAATTGTCTGGGCCACAAAGTCTGTCATTTAGTAGGAAATTATCTCGACATGTAGGGAATATTCAGCCCTGGTTGCTGTTAAAGCTTAGAGAGATCCTTGCACTGATTTATCATTCACGCGGGGGTGTACCTTTACTCCATACAGTTTAATGTCGTGCGGTAAGGAAGAAGTAATCTTAGTTTAGTAGTCATAGAGCTCAGACCATTGGGTGACTATTGTTGAAGTCACTCGAAGGTTAACTGAGTTACCATGCTCTGATATACTCTAAATAGGGTGGGGGATGGTGGTTGTAAAATATAACTCTAAGATTTCCTGGATCTAGAGATGTGGTGTGGGGGCTCTGAGGCCGGTAAGTGTACGGATCGAGGAAGAGTACCGCCTGAGGAAATATTGCCTTTGGTAGATGGGCCAAGGGATATCAATATGCAGATTCGCTGAGGGAATGGTATGCATAGTCATCAAAAGGTGTCCCCGGGTCGATGAATTTCCACTTCCGATGGCCATGAATGATTATGAAAAATTTGAGATTTCTCAAAGTATAGAGTTCGACATGCGGGGATAATGGTGTTCAAGAATACAAGAAAAATCTTCACCACAATTGTCTGTTGAGTCAAAGTATCCTAGCCCTGGCTTGATGTTCGTAGATGCAGGTCATCATGTGAACCACGAGCGGATACATAGGCTAACCGGTTTGGGATACCCTGGCAACGTTTGGATGTGGAAATGGGGACGAACTGGTCCACTGCGCCATAAATTTATGGATTTGGTGATATGATATGGGGGCTCTGAGGCCGGTAAGCATATGAAAATAGGAAGAGTATTTCATGAGGAAATCTTGCCTTTGGTAGACAGGCCAGGGGCTATAAATATGCAGAGCCGCTGAGGGCATGGTATGCATAGTCATGCAAAGGTGTCCACAGGTCGATAACTTTCAACTTCCGATGGACATGAATGGTTATGAAGATCCATAATTATCCTAGTCGTGGAGTCTGCTGTATAGAGAGGATGCATCCAAATGTGCAATGAGTATTTCCATATCGTTTCTCCATATATCTTGGGTGGTTCATGACGAAGTCCGTGCATCATTAACGTCGTGCGGTGAGGACGAAGTCCGTGCAGTTTTAACGGCATGCAGTGAGGATGAAGTCCGTGCAGTTTTAACATCGTGCGGTGAGGACGAAGTCCGTGCAGTTTTATCGTCGTGCGGTGAGGACAAAGTCCATGCAGATTTAATGTCGTGCGGTGAGGACGTAGTCTGTATAGGTTTAACGTCGTGCGGTGAGGACAAAGTCCGTGCAGTTTTAATGTCGTGTGGTGAGGATGAGGAATGCACCCCGTGCAGGTCTGGTCCGTACATAGGGGAAGATGGCATTTTTTTTAAATCATCATTTGGGAATGGCTTGGCCAGGATGAGGAAACCCTGACATCACTATGCATCCTATGAGTGTAGGAATCAAGCCACACATAGTTCCCTGAAGGAGGTACACCCCACGCAGGGTTAGTCCGTACATAGGGGAAAAGTGAATTTTTTTACTTTCATTTGGGGATGGCTAAGCCAGGGTGAGGGACCCTGGTGTCACTATGTATTTTGCGAGGGCAGGAATCAAGCCTCACGTAGTTCTCTGAAGTCTGTGCAGTTTAACGTCGTGTGGTGAGGACGAAGAATACACCCCGTGCAGGTCTGGTCCGTAAACGAGGGGAGAGAGAAGTTTTTTTGAATGTCTTGGCCAGGATGGGGAACCCTGGCATCACTACGTATCCCGCGAGGGCAGGAATCAAGCCTCACGTAATTATCTGAAAGGAAATACACCCCGTGCAGGTTTAGTCCATACACAGGGGAGAAGGGGTATTTTTTTCATTTTTTATCCTTATCCGTGCAGTTTAACGTCATGTGGTAAGGACGAGGAACAAACCCCATACAGGGCTGGTTCGTACATGGGGGGAGAGGGAATTTTTAACTTATATTCGGGGGTGGTTGGGCTAGGATGGGGAAATTTGGGGTCGCTACGTATCCTGTGAAGGAAGTAATCAAGCCGTACATAGTTCTCTGAAAGTAGTAAACCCCATGCAGGTTTAGTCTGCACACAGGGGAGAAGGGAATTTATAACTTTTATTCAGGGGTGGTTGGGCCAGGATGGGGAACACTGGCATCGCTACATATCCTGTGAAGGTAGGAATCAATCCATATGTAGATCTCTGAAAGAAGTACACCCCGTGTAGGTCTGGTATGTACACGGGGGAAGGGGATACTTTTTAGACATTCATTTGGGAGTGGTTGGGCCATGATAGGGGATCTCGGCGTCTCTACGTATCCTCAAAGGGCAGGAATCAAGCCGTACGTAGTTCTCTGAAATCTGTACAGTTTAACATCTTGTGGTGAGGACGAAATACTCTTAGTTTAGGGTCCTAGAGTTTGGACCGTTGGGTGCTTGGCAGTTTAACCTCCTACAAATCAGATGATAAACACTTTTAGTTATGATAGTGAGGATGAAATACTCATAGTTTACGGTCATAGAGTTTGACCGTTTGGTACTTGGCAGTTTAAAGTCCTACAGCTCAGACGACAACTGCATTCAGTTATGCCGGTGAGGATGAAATACTCTTAGTTTAGGGTCATAGAGTTCGGACCATTGGGTGCTTGGCAGTTTAACGTTCTACAGCTCGGATGGTAACTGATTTTGATTTCTATGCGAAGTACTTATTTAGCAATCTCACATTTTTTGGAGCTGTGGTGAATTTCCCATCCATGAAGATCAGAGAATATCCTCTGTTGGAGTAGACCATGTGTATGACATATGGTCCCTCCCACTTGGGATCTATCTTTGGAGGTTTCTTTCCGAGTATCATTGGGGTTCGGAGGACCAACACCAATTCTCCTTCCAAGAAAGACCGAAGATGATCCTTTTTATTGAAGGCTCACGTGATCCGGTTCTGATATACATCCATATGATGCAAAGTGCGCAACCGCTTCTCGTCTATCTACTCCAATTCACCTAGCTACTTTTTTGATTTCTCATTGTTGGATAATTGATCACAAATGGAAACATAGAGTGAGGGAAATTGGAAGTCAATGGGCAGGACCACTTCTGTTCTGTATACTAATGAGTACAGAGTGGCCCGTTTAGTGGTGCAGATTGTGGTTCGATAAGCCCACAATGCATGAAAAAGTTTATCCGGCCACAATTTCTTTTCTTTTTCTACCATTTTCTAGAGAATGTTGGACATGGTCTTGTTGAAAGCCTTTATCTATCCTTTGGCCTTTGTGTGGTAGCGGGATGAGTGGTTAGCCTTGATACCATATTCTTTGTATAGTTTCTCCAATTCAGCAGAGCAGATGTTGGTGCCGTTATCTGTCAGTACGGTATGAGGGTCACCAAATCTGATGGTGATATTGGTTCTCACAATGCTGATAATGTTTCTTGCCCCGACTTCCTTAAGGGGTACAGGTTCTGCCCATTTGGAGAAGAAGTTAGTTGTCGTGAGGATATAATTCAGCTGTTTGGATATGGCGGGAGGATATGGTCCCACGACATCCATTCCCCAGATGACAAATGGCCAGGAGTACATGGCCTGATGAAGTAACTCTGGGGGTTAGTGTATGAAGTTGGCATGAATTTGGCATGAGTGGTATTTTGCGGTAAAGTGCTCGCAATCTCATGCCATTGTGGGCCAATAGTACCCAAGTCTTCTAACCTGATGGGAAAGCTTAGACCCTGACTGATGTGCTCCACATACTCTGGCATGCACTTCAATCATAACATCCGCATTTGATTCTCCATCAATGCATTTGAAAAGGACTTTGTCAAGGCCTCGTTTGTAGAGGACCTCTTGCTGACCCATGCCACCATATAGGACAATGTTTATTTCCCTTCTCCGTATTTGCTCTCGTTCAGCCCTGTCAGATGGAAGTTCTCCCCGTTGAAGGTAGTTTGCAACGGTGGTCATCCAGCCGGTGGTAGGAACATATGGTTTGGGGATAGGACTGACTTTGTGGATTTCTTCCATCTTAGTTTGAGAAAACGACAAGACCATTCGACGGTGAGCAATACTGATAACTGTTTCATCCTAGTCTGGGTCGGCTAGGGCGGTGGCCACATTGGCTAATGCATCGACCTGAGCATACTGAGACTGGGGAATATAGGTCAATGTTGGTTTGGTATAGAACTCTGGCATTAAACCTCGGACATAGTCAGACAGGGGAATCAGATCCTCCTTTTTAATAGCATAGTCACCATTGACTTGATTGATGACCAGTTCGGAGTCACATTTTACCTTAAGGTGTTGTACTTGTGCCTGGAGTGTGAGCTCCAGGCCTGCAATGAGGGCTTGATACTCCGCTTCATTGTTCGTACATCCTTCTGATAGGAGGAAGGAATATGAAATGACTTCCATTTCTAGGTACATGATTATTATCCCCAAGCCCACCTTGTTAAATTTGGGATCCTCCATCCTCTTCCCAGTTGGGCTTTGGGATGCGTCGTCGAAGTACACTTCCCATGATGGGAAATCCTCTTGAACCAAGAAGATGTCTTCATCAGGTATCTTGGCATCCGGTGCGGCGGTCCCTGCTGAAGGGTGCTCCCCCAGAAAATCTGCTAATGCATGGCCTTTAATGGCTTTCTTAAGGCACAAACCGGATGTCCAGCTATTACAGGATGACTACCCATCGGGTTAAGTGCCCGGTCAGCATCGGGCGACTATGGATGTAGTTGAGCGGGTTACTACGCGAGACCGAATGGACTTTATGATCCTGTAGATAATGTAGAAACTTTTTAACTGCGAAGACCAAGTCCAAACAACTCTTATCGATGTTTGAGTATCGAGTTTCAACATTGATCATGGTTCAGCTGAGGTAATAGAGACTGTTTTCGCTACCGGCGTCATTTTTTGGCGCGAGGTTGGCTCCCAACGACCGCTCTAGGGCTATCACGTATAGGATGAGAGGTCTTCCATTAACCAGGGGCATGAGCACCGGGGGGATAAAGATGTACTTCTTTAGGCTATCAAAATCCTCTAGGAAGTCATCTGTCCATCGGTACATGACTCCCTTATTCCTTAACCTGGTAAAGGCAAAACATTTTCCTGCTAGGTTGGCTATGAACCGCCTGATATAGGCAAGGTGTCCTTGGAATCCCCTCAACTCAGTGATATTTTAGGAAGGTTGTAATCCAAGGATAGCCTTTGTCTTTTTAGGGTCGAATTCGATGACACGATTGCATACGAAAAATCCAAGGAATTTCCCTGAGGTAACGCCGAAGGCACATTTCAATGGATTCATCTTCATTCTATGCTATCGAAGTTTGTTGCAGACAGCCTCAAGTTCTGACAGGTGATCTGAGATATTTCTGGACTTAACCACCAATTCATCCACATAGCATTCAATGAATCTCCCTAGGAATGGTTTAAAGATATGATTCATGGCACGTTGATATGTGGTGCCAGCGTTCTTGAGACCAAAGGGCATAACCCTGTAACAAAATACTCCTTGAGGGACCCGGAAGGTAGTGGATTCTTCATCTTCTCGGGCCATCTGGATTAGATTATACCTAGAATAGCCATCCATGAGAGAGAGAGACTCAAACCCGGTTGTTGCGTCGATTAATAACTCGGTGATCGGGACCTGGAAATAATCTTTCTGGCAATGACGGTTGAGATCTCTGAAATCAATGAAGACATGGATTTGTCCATTCTTTTTCTCCACAGGGACAATTTTAGCCAACCAGATGGGGTATTGGACCTCCCGAATGAAGCCCGCTTTATGAATCTTATTGACATCAACCTTTATTTTGGTAACATGTGAGGGGTGTGTCCTTCTGGAGGCTTTTTTATAGCCCTAGTTGTCTTTTGGAAGACCTAAATGGTGTGTCGCCACTTCGGGATCGTGTCCTGGCATTTCAGTGTAATTCCAGGAAAAAACATCCTGATGTTTCTTTAATAAAGAGGTATGTACCTCGTGCTCCTCGGGTGACATGGCTGCACTAATGAGGGTGGGCCTCATGTCTTCCTCAGTACCTAGGTTTATTTCCATGAGCTCATCCACAATGGTGGAGATACCTTCCTCAAATTTGGAAGGTGCATCACAGAGATCTTCCTCCACTTGTTCTCCCAAATCCTCATTTTCTTGATCCGGTGAGGGGAGAGCTCTTGACTCAGGATCCTGGGAGTCTGGAGGTGAGGAATTGTGGTCGTGATCTCTCAATTATTCACCCCCAAATTGAGGGTTGGCAGACGTTCCCACATTGTCACGCTCAGCCGTTATAGATGAAGTCATGAGGATAGCTGAGTGTGTGTCCGAACTTGAACCCTTACTCTCAACATGGTTGATTGGAAGTATGTAGTCTCTACTAAGATGCCTGAGGGGGTCTTCAAGAACCATTTCTAGACCATTTGGAGCAGGGATCTAGTCGACAAAATCGACTGAAGGATTCTTCTTCTTTTTCTCATAAAACTCGGCGTCAATGTAGTGTGACTCGGAGAGCATGAAAGGGGCCTTGTCGGCATGCAATGTCTCACTTTGTCCATTGACACAATAATTAATACACTGGTAGTAGGATGAAGGAATGGCCATGTTCTAATGGATCCACAGCCTTCCAAGAAGGTAATTGAATGCTGTGTTCTATCGCACCACTAGGAATTACGAGTAGGCCACAAGGTCGGAAAAATGGGTTTTTAGATTGATTCGTCCCATTGGCTTCTGTTCACTCTTGTCGTAACTTAACAGAGTTGTGGCTGAGGGTAATAGGTCATTCTCATTATTGTCCAGCTTATGGAGTGTTCGTAGGGTAAGGAGGTTAACTCCAGAGCCTTTGAAGATAAAGACTTTATGGATCTCGACATCATTTAGTGTGACAGAAACATATAGTGGTTTCATATGTCCTTGTACGATAGCATCTTCATTCTAATCGGTGAAGGAAATCACTGCATTGCATTCATCCGGGCCAGTATCCGTTCGATAAATCTCGGCGGCAGCTACCTCAGCTTGAAACTCTTGGGGGCTGAGCAAGTCTTCAATAAGCACCCCCCTGAGATCAGCTTACAAGCTAAGGGCATCCAGGATTGACATCTTGGCTGGTAATTACGCCAGCTGCTTAAGGATATCGTATTTCTGCTTCAACAGCCGACACTTCTTTGCTAGTGGGAGTGTTTTTACTGGTAGCTTTAGAGATGGAGTATGTGACGAGGAAGGACCGGCCGCAGGGTTGGAGGTTGACGGTGTTCCCACGTTCTGGGGATTCGGCTTGGTTGGTCTGTTTGTGCGCACTAGGCGGCTAGACACTTGTTCCACCTCTGACGGGTACCGCAGAATGACGGGGCCAAAGTGGCCTCTTGTGGAGGTGGAGGGGTATTCTTTCTCTTGTTGAGTCCGTTGAAGGGCTCTCCCACAGGTTTCTGAGATACTAACGGTTTGGGCCGAGGTCCAACCATAGGGTTGGTTTCGGCTGCAACTGTGCCTCCCCTAGTATCCCCTACCTCTGCGATTCTTCATCCCGGCTCCTTGTGTTGGGAACTGGGGTTCATAACCATATCCTTCATCAGGGAATGATTCCATAAGATGGATGATGTTAATGGAACCAAAGATTGGATCCTCATCCTCTGACTAGTCAACCTAGTCGGTTGTCCCTGATAGTGTCATTTGGTGGGTCGGTGCCCGTGGTGCCAAGTTTGATGGCATGAAATCTTATAGCTTCGAGGCTAACTTTGGCCTTTTCGCGGACTGATCCTCTTGTTCTTGTCTCCTCCCTTCTCGATTAATCCTAGATGACCGGCTCGTGGAGGGTTTTGAGGCTGATATTGTCGGCTGTGCGACATCAGGGGCTGTTGGCGGAGACACCAGCTGCTATAGTTGATCTCAGAGTATGCCCTGGGCTCGATTGATAGTCTTCCGAGTCATCCAGTCATCAAATTTCTGCCCATTATTTCTGGTGACTTCCTGCCACCCCTCCCCTCTGTCGGAGTCAGTGGTAGAAATATATGTCACATGTGATGGGGCTGGTCCCAGCTCGACCTACTCGGAGTCTACCTTCCTTTGAAGTAAGTCTTTCAAGATGAAGCATTCCTGAATATTGTTCCCCAACATTCAATGGTATGGATAGTAATCTGTCCTATCATCGCGACCGACTTCTTCGGGTTTCCTCGGCTCTAGGAGGTGGAGCAAGTTTCAATTCATGGCGGCGATGAAGTATCCATGGACTTTTTCCTCTTGGAATGAGTATACCTTGTGTCTTCGTTCCTCTAACTGGTTCCGCTTCGATCCCCTATGATCATCCCGCTTAGGCGGAGGCGGCCACTGATATACAGGGGGGCCTTTACGATTTGGTGGAGGCCTGAGCAGTGGAGCAGGCATAGGGGCTATCTTGAGTGTGAAAGAGGATGCTTCAGCTCTAGCTGCTCTCTTTGTTGGAGACTGTGAGGCTATTCGGGACATCATATTAGTCCGCTGCAGGGAGTACTCAATTCTTTGGGCGATGGCCGGGATATGTCGGAATCTAGTGGTGCACTCCACTGGTATGAGCGGTGTTCGCAGCTCATCTCAAATATTATTGATGCATATGGAAAGCATCTCATCTTGAGGCATTGGCCTATTTAGAGAGTAGTTCAGACCTTTCCATCTAGTAATGAAATCTGATACCCTCTCGTTCTCCCTCTGATTTCAGTTCATGAGGTCGCTGACCATTGTTTTAGGCAACGTTGAGCTGAAGTGGAACATGAGCTGCTGTCGAACGTGTTCCCAGCTTTTTATTGACTGGGCTGGCTGACTCATATACCAGACGAAGGTGGATCTTTTCAAGGTCTGTATGAAGCATCTGAGTTTCACTTGTTCTTTTCATTCTGGATTTCCCATCATAGGGTCGCAATAAGACACGTAATGCATCAAATTCTGTTCCAGATCACCAGATCCATTGAAAATAGGTAATACAGGGCTCCCAAAATTGGGTGGAGGTGGTGTGTTGCTTACCCAATCTTGGTAGGGCTTCCACTCTGGCTGTATCGGAGCGCGTCGACCTTCCATCACTTCCAATCAAGCTATTAGTGCCTCAATGGTGTTGGTGAGACCCTGGTTTACATCCAGTTGGGCCCGGTCTTGGGAAGGTGTAACCCGAGGCATTGTCCGAGGATCCGACATGGCCAACACCAAGGGCGCATATGCTGTTTGTGGCACCTTCGGAGGGTTCAGAAGTACTCACTCCGGTTGCTTCCTGAGTGGAGGGAAGTCTTGGTTGTCACCCGAATCCACGTTCAGGTAGTTGGACGGACCGAGAGCCTCATTGGGTGGGGGCAATGACAGTGCTTCGTCTGCCAGGGTAATCCTTGGTCCTTGAGGTGCACTTGATGGGAGTGCCAATTGTGGCTCTTCATGTGAAGCGCTTTCAATAAGATGGTGCCTCTGGAGTAGCTCAGCATTAAGCCACATCAATTCTTTCATTTCCTCTTCCTGTCGAGTGAATCTCTCTTCAAGCATGAGTGGCTCGTTTTTATCGATAGAAGGAGGCGGGTTAAGGGTAATCAGTCCTTTGTTATTATCCTTATTGGAAGCTCACAGGGTAAGCGAAGGAAGGTTAGATAGAAGGGAATCTATATTTAGAGTGTCCCTCTTGTTCCGGGTGTGCACACCTAGTGGTTTGTTGTGAGTCACAGCCTGAATTGAACCATCATCTCCCAATCCATCTGCATTTGCATCATCTCTGGTGTCACCCATGGGGTCAGCCTCTATGGTGTTGATGGATCCATATCTCGGGGTGGAGGAGATTTCATCTTCCAAATAGGAAGGGGATCTCTCGTGTCCTTCACTGGTATTCCCCTTCCTGTACCGGGATCGCTTTTGGACTCCTCGACGATGGGTGACACAGAGAGTTCTTTGATGAGACATTACGGTACGCCTCCCTCTAGGAGGGGATGATGATTCAAACGATGGGATAGGGCAGGAACCTCCTCTTCTGACTGTCCTCCTGAGATGAGAGAATACTGATTCTTGTGGAGGAGGTTGTTCTGACGAAGTAAAAATTCCCCCAGCCCTGATGGCTAGGGTTGGCTCCATTCCTTGGATGTTGAGTCTCTTCCCATTTTTATTAGTCTTATGGGGGAGTTTGTTGTTAAAAATGCCCCCAACCCTGTAGGCTGGGGTAGACCCTGGATTGTGGCAGTGGCTGCTACTATCGCTATTTTCCTGATTTCACGCCCCCCCATTCGGGGGTGAACTGAATATGAGGCCGAGTCCACCTGTGAATCAATCCCTTCTGGGGAGATATGTAATGACCATTGATTTCCCTCTCTTAGGTGAGAGGCATGTTGTATTCTCTCAGTGTCCTGATCCAGGAGTTCTTGGATTGATTGTTCCTATTGGGCTGGACGCTTCTGGAACTTATTCAAGGCTTGTCTCTATTGGGTGTGTTGTCTTTAGTGAATAGGGAGACCACTCGATTGTTGACTTGACGTGATGGAGTTGCAAGATATTACGCCGAACGGGTTCTTCTGGGCATGAGCGGAGTGAAATCAAGTGCTCCATATTCTCCCTATCCTCTGATATGGACTCCCGTCGGGGCGTCACCAATAAGGCGAAGCAACTGGTGCAGTTCATGGAGGAATGATAACTCATGGTTCCCTTTAAGCCTCACAGGTCGCGGTTGTCATGCCGAAGGTAGAGATTCTAGGTCGATGTGATGCACGAGGTATCCAATTTTCCTGACATGGTCTACATACCCATCGTAGGGTAGGAAGCTTGATTTCAGCTAGAGGAGGGTTTTCAATACATTGGTGCGGATGTCATGCACACATTCTTTTGACAACGTCCTTCGTATGTTGAATTGAGAGGTGGTCATGGGCCAAAACATAACTGGTATATTATCCCTAGCCAGTCGTTTCCTCACGTACAACATGTTAGCATACTCCTACGCTAGTGACTTCTCTACCTGGTCGGCCCAACTGAGGCACTCACCGATAGTGTGGTCAGAGTCAGTGGGATAGGTAAGTATCGAATTATCATGTGGGTGATTCCAAGGTGGTTTAGAAGATGAATGTGGACCCAGAACGTCTCCCAATTGAAGAAGTCTGTCGTTGGCGACTAGCTGGGAATCTGACATGCTTGATCCCGTCTATCTGAGTTCCTTGGCATATTATGGATTTTATGTGCTTTATTCGGCAGTGGAAGTACCTTCCTATCGATATGATATTTCATTGAGGGGAGGACCTTCGCAATGACGCCGCAATGGTGAGGACTACCATTAATGCTTGAAGCCTCACTGCATATAGTACTTTTTCAGTGCATACCCTGGGGAGGACCTCCAAGGCTTGTCGCAACAAGAGGAGGACCACCATTAATTCTTGACGCCTCATTGCATAGAGGGACTTTGTAGTGCATACCCTGGGGAGGACCTCCAAGGTGTGTCGCAGCAAGGGTTGGAACACCATTACTTCTTGATGCCTCACTGCATAGAGGAATTTTTTAGTGCAACCGGGGGAGGACCTCCAAGGCATGTTGCCGCAAGGGGAGGACCTTCTAAATGCATAGCATTTTTACGAGAAGGGCCTTCAAAACAACTGTCATCACGGTGAGGATGACCATCATGGTTTGACGTTCGATGTGCATCCTAGGGAGGACCTTCAAGGCACACTGCGACAAGGGGAGGACCTTCTTGTTGCTTGGGGCCACTATGTGGAGGACCTTTGCAATGGCGGTTGTGGTGGTGAGGACTACCATCACAACTACTACAATGGAGAGGACTACCATTATAGCTGCCGCAAGGATAATATCTACGAGGTACACCATGTAGAGGGCCTTCAAAATGTACCGCAATGAGGGGAGGGCCTTCTCGTTGCTTGACATCTCTACATGGAGGACCTCCTTTATCAGGGTGGCGAGGACTACCACCGTGATCTGATGCCTGGATGTGCGGAGTGTTGTTGCAACGTAACCCCTGGGGAGGACCTTCAGGGCAGGCCACGACAAGGGGAGGCACTCTTTGTCATAATGAGATGTCACTGTGGGGAGGGCCTCTGCAGTTGAAACTATGATAGCAAGGACTACTATCATAATCTGTGGTCACACTACATGGAGAGTTCTTGTAGTGTATACCCTGGTGAGGACCCTTAGGGTGGACCACACCAAGTGGAGGGCCTTCTTTCTGATCGATCATCTGGTCACACAGAGGGTTGTTGTGACTCGCATAAAAAGAGAAGCTCTTATGATCGATCATTATATGCCTATGGGGGAGGCCCCTTCAGGTGCTCTGGGGAGGACCTTCAGAGCTGCTGGTAGTGACATTTCGGGGAGGAACTTTGCAACTACTACCGACACTCCCATAATATGGTAATGGGTGGGCAGAGTTCTGAGCCTTTGATATGTGCTTAGCGGCATCGGGAATCCCAGCTTCTAGCAGAGCAGAGTCATGAACCCGCTATTTATTTTTCGGTTGCCTTCGGCAAGTTCGGGGTGCTTTCTTGTGGGATGTGGGGACCATCTGCTATTGACAAAGGCCTTCACCTTTGGGTCCCTATCTAATTGGGTCTCATGATGCTGCCGGGATACGCCGACGAACATATTGACTTTTAGCAGGAATATATGCCGGATCTGGAGCATCCACCGTGATGGACGGGTGTCCCCCAGTTGGAACGAGTGAAGCTGCTCGATCTGGTTGCCCTTTTATCACAGAATATAGTTGGATACCCTCCTGGGAGAAAACAGGGATGCAGATCTGCTCTGAGGTGGCTATCTCGTCTCTTAGATGAGTTGCCTCAATTGGGTAGATGGGCTCACGGGCCCGAGTCCTAGTTGTTTCCTTTGATGCAATCACATTCTGGAAAGTCTCCAAGTTATGATCTGGAATCGATACCTTCTCCTATATCATTTCCCAGATATGCAGAGAGACATATCTGGCTAGAACAGATATGAAGGCCCATTCTGGTATTGGAGTAGGAATATCCTGCTCCGGTTCCTCGGTGGTCAGTGGGTACTGACAATTCTGCTATGTCAGGGTAGGTGAACAAATCTACCCCTGGGTCGGGATATGCCGATTTATCTCTCTTTTTTTCACCACATCGGGATGGTGGACTTTACTTGCATCCATAGGGAGCTGTCCCTGCATATGTTGGTTTCCCACCGTATCGAGTCGGTGGCTTTTATTGGTAGGGAGACGTGCCCACCTATTAATTTCCTCCACGTCTGGATGGCGGGATTTATTGATCGACACCATGCCGGGATGGTAGGCGTCCAGATCATCTTCTAGGAGCTGGTCCTGTAGGCGCTGGGACGCCACCACGTCAGGTTGGTGGGCTTCACGACCCTGGGCAGGGAGAGGTGCCTACACGGTAGGTGTCGTCCTGTGTGAGTGACGAGCTTGATGGAGCCCGGCGGGGATGCACACCTCCTCGTATGATGCCGCCATGTCTGGATGGTGGGCATTGGAGGAGCGAACAGGTGTGTGTTCTTGTTCGTGATATGTATCCATGATTGGGTAGTAGAGATCCTCCTCAGGGAGAAGGGTGATGACAATTCCATGGTTGTACATTTGCCGCCCTCGTCGGGTGGTCTGAGGGGTCGGATCTCAGGGAGCATTGGACTGGATCCTCAGGGATACATCCTCCTTATCTTTAGGATATTGGGTTGTGGCGTGACCGCGATGACGTCTTCTGGTGGGGACATTAGAGCAGAACACCCGTTCAATGTGGATGAAGTCCTCAGCGTCAACCTCATCCGCCTCCCTAAGATAAGAGAGGTACACGTTGTCTTGTTTTGGGGATAGACTCCCAAAACGGGTTGAGAGGGAAAAAGGGTCCATCTAGATCTGATTTTTTGGTCGCTCTGGGGCAGGAAACCGACCATTCCTGGCTGATTGGAGGGTGTGCATGGCTACCTCCACTGTTGGGAGAGTACCGTTCAAGTGGTACTCTCGGATCAACACATCCGAGACCTAGCGTTGAAGACACTGGGTAGGTGATGGGGTCCTCTGTTGGTGAGGAAGTCTGGTCATTACATTGTTGGAAGCAGATGCCTATGAGTTCCTTGGTGACGCCATTGGATCGAAGGGAGTTCTGAGTGGTACCTATTAAAACATTTTAACAAATACAAATAGAAAACCCGTCAAAGCAGTATCTCATGACCCAATGCATAATTAATGACTGTGTTTTTCCCTCCTTGTGAGTATAAAGGGGGAACATGGGGATTAGGTTGAATCAGTCATGCTTGGTTAAATATTCACGTCGGGTTCACCATTTTTTGGCTCACGGTGCATGACGAGATCGTGGGGGAGAAAGGTGCACTACCCAACGGTTTATTAGATAAGATTGGGTTCTTCTTAATCACTCATATCGGGTGCACCGTTTTCGCCTCAAAACGCCCAACGGTTCCATATCCAGTAATATGTGGACCTGCTTTCCAAAGGCAGGTGTTCGCTGGGTGGTTTGACTGGCGATGCTTAAGAACCCACATTGGTCGAGAGGATGGGGAGTCGGGCTCATCTCACCCTTTTGGGGGGGATTATTTCCTATTCTGGGACTCTTTTAAAGATTTAATATGTAATAATATGTTCAATAATCTTTGGTTTATACCCAAGCATAGTATCCACAAATTACTCCTAGTAGGAAATGGTCAGCTGGACGCAGGGATTCAGAATCATTTATGCCCAAGGTTTACCATACCTCTATAATTTAATGACCCCAAGGAGTCTGGACTCAATGAGATGACACTGGTTTAAAGCCTCATAACCAGGCACTCTGAAGTTTATTGTCATCTAGGGGGAATAGATAATGACTTGAGTTTTTGGATCAAACCCCTAGTACGAGCCTCCTACGTATCCCTACGAGAGGAATCATAATTTATGTAGTTCGGTTTGTTATGGGGCTTATGCTCTAGGCTGCCCAGGGTTGGTGCGGTGAACCAAAGTGAAGATGGTCGGATCGACCGAGTGTTGGGATTGAACCTCGGGGAGGCTTCCTTCATACCCTGCCTAAGTGATAGGGTTCAAATTCCACGTAGTTCGGGTGGGAGTGTCGGAGAACCGACGTGAATGCGGACCCGGGGGTCCGATGGTGATCAGGCATGAACCTCTTGGAGGCTTCCTACATATCCCTGTGTTGGGGAATCAAAGTCCATGTAGTTAGAATGGGCATGGGTATTACGCTTTGAGGCAGCCCAGGAGAGGATTTCATGGTCGATGCTTACTCTAATCCCACGTGAGTCATGCTCAGTGTGACAAACTAGAGGTAGCAGAGACTAGATGATCACATCATGAAACGTGCATCCGTGGGAAGTGCGATTGGGCTTACGCGTGGGGGTGGCCCAAAAAGTCGGGGCTTAATCCGAGATGGACGCCCATGGTGATAAATCCCAGCAGGAAAGAGACATGGCCCCTATGAAGAATGGAGCAGCACCCTTCCTCACTACACACTTACTTGACCATGGCTTTGGGGAAGTACGAAGGTTCATGGGTGCTTCCTTCTGATGGGTAGTCCACCACTCCCCGGGGAGGGGAGAAGTGCCCCAGTCCTAACAAGTGGAGGGGGAAAAGGGGACTCCTAGGCTTGGAATCCACATTACCATGGTAATGTGAACCTAAGAATGCTTCGAGAATCCACTCAAGGGATGGAGCAACGCCTTCGGCCTCGCTTACCGTGGGTATGTGAACTCAAAATGGCACACTGATGTGCCTGAAGGTTACATCACACGGGTACGGTGGCTCTAGTGGAGGCCTCGGCTTGAGGCCGATGAATTGGCCAATTAGGGGGTTCCAAAGGAAGAGGTCAGATTGGAAGGATTCTATCTGGATCAGGGAATGGGAACTCTAAAGGATCTAGCAGGCCACACGGGTGTAAGAGGAGTGGCACCCTTCATGTAGGGAGGTGCTATGCGGCTGGAGAGGTCATCCGCGAACCAGGGTGGTCCGCGGATTGATGGTCATTCTGCAAACCTGGGTAGTTCGCGACATCGGGATCGGCCCACGTACTAGATTGGTACGCGGAGGGGTCTACACGAGGAGTGGCGGCCGAGGGTGACGTCGGTCGGAGGTTCGTCGGTCGGGGCTTCGCCCGTGTAGGAGGGTGTTACGCGGTGCGACAGATCAGAAAAGTGTAATAAACTCCATGGTCCACGGGGAGTGCATCTACAGAGGAACCATGGTTCGCGGTCTTCTTTTCATTGTTATTTTATGTTTTTGGTTCACCAAGGGGTTATGAATTTTTGATTCCTTATTAATTTGTTTCCTGCTTTATACCTATTCTGGTTCGCGAACTGGAACTTCGCTGTTTGCGAAATCCTAAGTTCCTTCGAAATCCTTCCACCCAAATCTGATCCCCCATTCTCTTCCCCATACATATCCTTTTATAGATTGGGGAAAGAGATGTATATGTGGTCATGCGGCACCTTTTGCAGAGGCCCATGACCGGAAACCTGGTTTACAGTTGACTTGGTCAATCCGTAACTCGCGTGGGTGCATTGAATGCACCTTCCCCATGAACCAAAATAGTTCGGGGAGTACTTCACGGATGTATAGGGTTCCTCATCTATTCCACGAATGACATCAGATGCAGCCCGGGCCGGTTGATGTGGTTCATGGCTGGGGAGGTTAGTAACGGTGGACTGGCTTGGCGCCCGTCCTGCTTCATGCCCACAGAGGATCCCCACCTCTCTTCCGTGGACGACAGCGGTTCATGGAGGGGGGGGGGGTGCTTTACAGAACCGGCCGCGTGCTGTTATAATAGGACCAGTCTGCAGACCAGTTCTTCTTATTCCATCATTTTAGTATTCTCCACACTTTTCCTTAATTCTTTGGGGGGGGGGAATTGGGTAGAATCTCCCTTGGATTAAAGCGGATTCTCATCCTTCTTTGCAGATTTTTCAGGACCCTAAAAATGGTGTAAACTTTCCAAGAATTTTCATGATTCTGTAGTTGAATTTATACTATGGGGATTGAGGACGAGACCATATTTAAGTGAAAATTAGATTAATTAAATTTTGTTTCAAACAGAGTCAAGCCCTACTCATTCAGCCTCAGAATTTTTCACATCTAAATTCTACCAACCAAAACCCATAGAACAACCTTGTAAAGTCCACATGATAAACATATGTCATTGAAACACATTGGGTAGTGATGTAGGAATTTATCAAGCCTATGGTGACCCTTTTATGAGTTTGGATGAGAAATACATTGCAAAAAAATTGACATTTGTGTGATAAGAGAAAATTCAGGTGAGGTAAGTGTTTTGTGCATGGGAAGATAAATAAAGTAGAAATATATTGAATGATATAAATGAAGAACTTGAAATAATGGTTTTTTATGAGGTATGATATCTTTTTTTTCTTGGTGTGTAATTGTTTCATATCAAGGATATGTGTTTTAAAAATTGTTTTGATTGGATATTGATGTTTACTTGATATGAAGTTTTGCCCAGGAGTGTAAAAAGGTAAGTGTGGGGGAATTGATAAAACACTATTTTATTGAATATTCTATTGATAATAAATTATATAATTTCTTCACATTGTGTTAAATATTTTTAATTAGAAATTATTTGGGATTAGAACATTCATTTGAATATTTGATGAAAATTCCAGTTTTACCCTTTCAAAATCACTTTAGTATTTCAATCATAAATATTTTTATTTGAATTATTTTAACCTAAGATTTTGTAACTATGTTCCTTAATTCATGGGATATAGCCTTTATTCCAGACACTAGATCAAAATAATGCATTTGGATGGAGTAATTGTGCCATAAAGTCAAAAGGTGGGATGAACACGCCAGAATGATGAAGCTTCTGTATTTGGGACATAACGCCTTCATCTAGGCTAGGATGTAGCCCAAATCTTGGGAGGAGATATATGAACTATATCCGCACATATTATTCTTCTAGAAGAAGATATTATTCAGGATTTTTGGTGGACATATGGGCGGTGAAAGTTGGATTAAAATATTTGGCCGAATTTCCACATTCACACATGAAACCACTTGTAACCTCTTCTTCCCTCCCCTCTATAAATTGGAGTTTTTATCATTTTTAAGGGTTTTTGCGTGAATTGGAAATTGGAAGGAAGAAGAGAAGAGGTTTAAATCCAATTATCCAACCATTGTAGGAGGGGTAGATCTTGAAGCAAGGATCCCCTAATCAAGCCTTCCTCTTCTCCTTCTTCTTCTTCATGTTGTAATGCTTTTCTTCTTTCAATAAACTCTTAGTTTGTCTTCCATTTATTCTGTTATTTTCAATTTTATTCTTCTCTTAATCTTCTTATTTGGGTTGGAAGTAAAGAGTAGAAACGATATTGGGTTATACCATTCCTAAACCATTGCAAATGCAAAATGTTTCTATGATGACTACACCGCTAATGGAAGAGTAGTTTTTTTATGTAATCGATCTAATTCTCACCTCATTAATTCAATTATTTTGAATCATTGAGATACTGTAATTCTAATAATATGGTATATTAATTATATTTTAATTTAAATGAAATTAAGAATGAAATTGAACAATTTACACAAAAACACGCGCGGTCGAGATTTTGTGTAAATTATCAGAGCGCAAACATAATCTGTGAAACCAAGTCACACAGTATAAATTTGTAGAGTTCAAATATCATACCTAAACTCAATTAATCCTCATTTAAAAAGTATATTTTTTCCATAATTAACCACTTAACATAATCTTGACCTAGAACATTAATCAAAGAAGGGTGCTACGATTTCATGTTCCGAAACTAGCCTAGGGTTTAATTCATTTCATCTTTGTGGTTAAGTCTACACTTGTAGGGTTCGAGTGTTAAAAAATTACGGGATCATAATTAATTGGATGTTAATTTAAATGATAATGATTAATAATTAAATGAATAGGTAGAGTTAGATCGATTATGCCTTTTTAAAATAGATTTCTAAAAAACATCTTCTTATTGTGTCATTTTAATCGAAATTCATTTAAAAACTAAAAACAAAAAAAAATACAATATTCTTCCATGAAACTTCTTCTAGATTCATAAACTATAACAAACACCAATCCTTTCAATTAGTGTTTTATTCTCTTTTATTTTATTTTTATAATACCCCAAAAAAGTTGTTTTAATTCATTTCCTCCTTTGAGAGACGACCTTAGTCAGCCACTCTGTTGCACCTAAGTACTCCAAAATCACACTAATTATTTGAGGGCGCCTACGACAGTGCTATTTCAATTCTAATGGGATACGTAGGATCCCTCGACATCCTACCTTCGAGTCCAGCCTCAGGGACCATAATTCCCATTCCCCCCTCCTTTTTCGGTCCCTTGACCTGAGCTCTTTGGGGAACCACGAAATCACGACATTACCCTAAACAAGTTTGGGATGCCCCATGATAAAAATTGAGAGGAAACAGTTTCCTTGTTAGAACATACCTGTTCAGAAGTATGTTTCATATCTGATCAGGCCGGTGTATCATGCATTTCCACCATGGTGGTGTAATTTCAAGAGTGTTGGACTCTAGTCGAACAACCAATCACTCCCCTCTCCATGATTTTCATGCCCTTTATTCAGACCCTCATCCTCTCTCACGTCTAAAGGAAACCCCTAATAGTATGGATGCTCAGCCTATAGCTCACCTACTATCTTGGGCCAACATTCCTGAAGGCTAATCGATGAAATTCTGAGTCAGGCCCTGTTTTTTGAATATGGTCAGCGGTCAACCCTCATTTGTCATCACCATTTCAGGATAACACAATATAGATTCTACATTTCGAATGTAGTCAACAATTATCTTTTATTGTTGTTCCATCCCCAAAATGTTCTGAATTTGGGGTATTGTAATTCACACTTTCCAATCCCTTATGTTTGGATTTATTCCAGCTCCCCCGGCGTTACCCTGCTCGTGCACAAGAGCATGCTGGGAAAACAATAATTAGGTTGTTCGGAGAGCTTCATTCACTGGTCACGTCTCCCCCTTCTCCTCTTAGGAATCCGGATTGGTTGTCCAAACCCCCATATGGTCGAAGCCTAGTTTTCAATCCTACATTTGAACGAGACAATAAGGTGGTCATCCCTTGTTTCTCACATCGGGCCCGTCCCACGTGAGCTTAGGGATTGACCATTGGATGCTCTATAAATGTCACATGAATGAAATTAACTAGCACAAATAAAGGAACTCATGAATTAAATTGGAATAAAATAATCAAAGCATGAAAGTGCGTTCAAAGGTTACTGGCATCATGAAACCGTAGGATCGACCCCTCCCATGGATGGGTTGACCTCATAAAAAGAGCTTAGTAGCTCCGCCACCCTCTGGCTGGTGGCATCCATGATTTTCTGCTCCCTGTTCAGTTCCCATTCCCCCTCGGTAGCGATGGGGTATTATTCATCAGCCACAATCTGGGCCCGCTCCACACTGGTCCAGAAGATGATCATTTCATTAGAGGATCAATTCATGGCCTCTTCAGCCTCTTCCATCTGGGAATTCAATCACAATATTACCTCAGATTTCACATTGAGGGAGTTCGAGGGCTCGTCCGCCCATATGTGTAGCCACTAGACCCCATCTTCAGCCTCCTGGAGCCTCTAGATGTTCACTAATTTCCTCCGCTTCCAAACCAGACCGAGTACACGGTCATGCTCCCGAATCTTCTCCGCCATAACATCTCGGACAAGCATGTGAGGACGTTGGGCATCCACTCCCCCAGCACACAGTTCACACAGTCATGAGCGAAGTCTATCCATATCATCTTACCATAGTTCTTGAGGGTTGTCATCAATGGAGTGCTTGATCCGCTTCCATGATCAGCGATAGACTATTGTGTTCTCCTCTTCATCATTGGTTGTCTTGTCCTAGTTAGCGCGGTTCGAAATCTCATATGTAGGTAATGCCCCCGGAACTCATCATCTAGATCCAAATTCAATGTTTGATCAGTCATGGTGGGACTTGGGTTGTCCGACCGATCCTCATCGTTAGACCCCACCTCGATGATCTCGGGCTCATCCTTCCTGACGGTCCAACTGGTGATCGAGTGCACCACTGTTCGATCAATCTGGGTCTCGACCTCCATAGTCACCGGCATTCCCCTAGGAAAGGAGATTCCAGGGATATCGAAAGACCTCTCCCAGGAAACCAACACCATTTGGAGTACTGTGCATACCAAAAAGGAAGCATGCACATCAGTTAACATGGTCCATGGATAACAATCATTAATTAGATAGAGTATACTTACAGATATCGAATTCTCCGTCTAATTCTTGGGTTGATTCCATCGGGACCCCGAAGCATGGCCCTACATATATTGTTGGGAGGTCTGAAAGAATCAGGAGCTACTTCAGGTATTATGGCCCCGCCAGACGTGTTGATCTCCCCTACAGCAATTGTAGACCCCAAAGGTCCCGCATCTGTATCTATCGAAGCGCTAGAACGAGATCTATGCACAAGGCCCTCCTTCAAAATGTAGATGTTAGCATGGAGTCTAGAATAACCTGAAAGTGGGCCCTAAATAAGGTATTTGGAGTCCTTACCTCAAGGGCCTCGGCGAACTCTTCAAGATCCATCACTTGATCCCCAACTTCACCCTCCTCCAATGGGCTCCCTCTCCCGGCCTCTTCTCCCGAGGAGGATTCATCTGATTCTTCTAATAGAGGAATCCATTCCCTTAAGCTAGCATCCAAAAACTACGGGGGAGTGGTGTGATCAAGTAATACCTTGAATTGATCCATCAATGGACACGGGGTACCCCGGGAGTACACAAATTCCTCCATCTATGTCATGTATTTCTCCTCCTCCACCTGGGATACCGCAAATCTGGCCCTGATAGGGCCTATCCCCAGAAAATACATCCCAAAACGATTCAGATGTTGCCACATCTTCGACGGGTTGAGTAATTTCCAGTTAACAT
Organism: Viscum album; assembly: GCA_963277665.1. NCBI lineage: Eukaryota > Viridiplantae > Streptophyta > Magnoliopsida > Santalales > Viscaceae > Viscum > Viscum album. Next base: position 426,683 of record CAUJRU010000447.1, on the reverse strand, counting down.
CAAATATGTCCCAATCCTCCCGGAAGACTACATTCTCTATCATATCAATGTGGTGTAGCCGCTTCCCTAGAGCATGAGTGGATATTCTATGGAACCCTCTAGGTGGCCTCCCTTCATGATGGCTTTGGTCATCTGGGACCGCCAGGTCCGTTGCCACTGCTGCCTCTCCCTCAACTGGTGTGGGCCCTGCCACTACGGAAGCCCCAACAATGTGATATTCTTCTACCGCCATTCGACCTTGACCTCAGGGTTTGGGAGGCACTCCATTGTCCACTCTAATGGTTGGTTTCTTTAGCATTTCCCCCAGGTAGGCTACCTCCCAAATCTGGGCATATTCAGTCACTTTCCCGAGGACATCGATCAGTGGGGGAAGCTGGTTCAACATCTACCCATATTCCCGTGTAAACAAAAGCCACATCTTCCTCATAGCACATGAGTGTTCCTCATAGTTCACCCCCGAATAGACCTACGGTGTCAGTCTCTATATGCACTGGAATTGTCGGGAAAATCGGTGTCAGGTGTACGGCTCGCAGAGAGGATCATGATCTACCCTTGCCACCAAAACTCCACCTCGATAGGACATGATATAGGAATGATGCTCTTATGTTCCCTGACCATTGTCAGTGAATACCCCCATTGACAATGGAAAAGGGTGGAAATTGAACTCCACCACCATCCACTCTCGGTTCAGAACCGACGGTGCGGTCAGCTTGGATGGAATGCTCCCGAAAACATTCAGTATGGATGGATGGAAGCTCGATCTTGGAGGGGATATGGGTTTTGGGTATTCGTAAACCCCCCATGACTTGTGCCTCTATCCACCCATACAGGAGGTGGAATGGCCCGCATGTTCTCTATGGCCTCTTTCCCTCGCTGATATACTGCATCATCTTATACAGCTTGGCGAGCATTAGGATCCCAAGGTTGACCTACCCTCCTATCACCAACAAGGATGCCATAATGAATGTGCTTGGCCGCACTCCCATGTTGGTTTCCCTCATTGGTAGGATCCAACCACAGATGAGTGTCGTGATGAATGCTTCCATCTTGACTATTTGTTGTTGTTCGGTGATGATGCTAAATCCCCACATCTTCTACTGGATATCCTCCAAAAGTCTCCAGTATGAGTGATCCTTACTGATGTCCCCCTTCGGGGAAGTCTGAGGCCTCTCTTGAAACTGTCTGTTCTCTGGGAATCTCAAGAACTATTTTAACCACCGCTTGAAATGGACGTCCCTCACCGTGTCCTTATCCTCTCCTAGCACAAGTTCAATCAAAGCCATCGCCAGTGGTAGAATTTTTTTTGGGTCCTCCCACGCACTCATGACAAGGAGGAATTCATCATACATATCCCCCAGTATCAGGACCCCTAAGATCTGGTGGATGTCCCACAAGCTGATTTCCACTTCCCGATGGTGAAAGTGGAATGTGTTGGTCCCCAATGACCACCTACTCAATAGTTCCGTCATTAGCTACTTCAGCTGGTTGATGTGAAACTGGGAGGCACAAGCTACCTCATACAGGCCCAATCTTCTCAGCTCCACCCCAAACTCCTCATAGAAGGCACATACCCAGTAGGCCCAAGCCCAATCGTCTGTGAAGTTTCTGCCCTGGCAAAAATCCCACTTCTCAAACCACCCCTTCTTCGGGTTCCCCAGAGCCACCTTCAATATCGTCTGATGCATGGGGGGAGACGTCTCCAATTGTAACTCATTCAAGTTAATGTTATTCAGATGGTTGTATAAGAAGTCAGAAATGAAAGGTGTGAATTCCTCCCGGGCATTATCGTCATCCACCTTGAACCATCAGTGCTGGCAGGACGTGCCCCTGAACTAGTAAGCTGGTTAGTCCCGACTCCCTTCTGAGAGGAAGACGTCATCCCTCATCCTGAAGCCATACAAATGCATCCTCTTGCATAATGTCTAGTTCCTCTACCTCTCTGATAGTATCTCCACCAAGGAACTGTGGTCAGAGTGGCTCTGAACTAGCTCTCCTAAACCCAGGTTGTTTTCCATATCATCCCTTCAGGCAGCATCCACAAGGACCCCCTGGGCGGCTTCTTGACTATCCATGCAGTCTTTTAGGGTGGGGAGATTGTTTTTGTTCAGACGTGAAGCTCGTTCGTGGAGTGCGTTCGTGGAGTCTGTTCGCGTAGCCCTGCCTCGAACTCCGAACACGGAGTGGAAAAGCACATAGACGCGAAGTCAAAGACTTGCTATGGGATGCAAAGATGAAGGCCCGATTCTCATAGAGAAATCATGGAGTATGCAGAGACTCACGAATCGAGAGCGCTAAATTCAAAAATTGGGAAGGAGAGAACGGAAAAAAGAGAAGTCACCCCCCATATATATTGGTGATGACCCTCACCGCTTCGCGGTGCATCTCGACCACGTTGAGCTTCGCTATGCGCTGAGCTGACCCATCGCTATCCCATTCAACAATCCTCCTTCACGATCCAGATTCGCAAAATGGCAGAGGAATTTTGGCGATTGACCCTCAGACATAGACCCTTGATTTCTCCTCGGCTCCAAGTATGAGGGGGGAATTTGTTGGGGACAAAAATCAAGAAGGGATAAGGATAATAAGAATGTGCCCAAAGCTTCCTCGCAAAGTCCTTTCGAGGAGCTCCATGGCCCCGCGAGCCCACCATAAAGCACAGAGGCGAGATGCTCCATGAGCCAATTTGACATTCGCGAGACCACCGCGAAGCGAGGAGGAAAGATGCTCCATGAGATGGTTTGACATTCATGAGCCCGCCACGAATCCAGGAGGCGGGATGCTCCACGAGACCCTTTGACGTTCAAGAGCCCACCACAGAGTGGAGTGCATCTTCGTGCCGAGTGAGCGCTGCTCCGTGATGCCTCTTGCCTATAAATAAAAGGCTCCCCCAAACCCAAAGAACGAATCATCTGACCTTTCCTCTTCCCAGATCTCAAATCGCAAATCACTTTCTGTTCTGTGAACCATGAGATTCTCAAGGTACCTTTTCCTCAGGATGTGCCTCCACTTTTCCTTGTTTTTACCCCCTCTTTCGAGAGGGATGCCTTTCATGAAGCCCACAGTCCTTCTCAAATGAAGAAGATCCTTATAGGGACTCGGGTCATCGCGGAGAATTCATGATTCATGAAGCACCCCCACGCACATGTGACTAAAATGCTAAGGCCGAGTCTATGTGACTCGTGAAGCACGTTGCATAACTGAACTTTGCTTCGCGAGCCACCCATGCGTCCTAGGGCTTTTCTTCTCGAATTCCCTTCCACTTCACGAAGAACTTATTCTATGCACATATTCCCTATTTCTATGCTAGGCTAGTTCAATTTTCGAGGCTCAAACCTTCACGAATCCCTTCTGTTTCATGGAGCACCAGAGCTCTACGAGGCCTCTACTTGTAAACCCCTTTTCTCTGAAACTCCATCTCCCCTGCAACCTCCTAGGTTCGCATGAAGCAGCTTCAATGTCCCTTGGACGCCACTTCCCATTGCGTTTTTTCACCTCAATCTTATTCGCAAAGGCACGCTAACTGCTATTGCTTCTTCTCAGAGCCACGCTAACGTGGACCCCCAACGGTTCGCTCCATGACACCCCCTAGACATGGTGTTTCCAGTCCCCTCTCTTCACCAAGGTGCAGAGGGTACTGGTTATGTAATCCTAGGGGTGCGGAGCGAACCCGCCTCATCCGAGTTGTAGGATGATAAAATACCAAGAACCATCATCCTCAGCACATGATGTTAAACTGTGACTTCCCCCCATGCATCCTACGTGGGGAAAGGGAAACCACTCTGGTGTAATCCCCTAGCATTTCCTGTTGGAGGAAGCATCCCATCCCCTCCTTTCTTCAGTGCCAAATCCCTCTCCTGCTGGGCTTTTCACCATCGAGCCTCCATCCTGGAGTAAGTCCCAACCTCTTTGGGCTTCTAACCATGCATAATCCCTTGTTTTCTCTTTGGGTTGCGATCACGTGTAAGCCCCACTCCATTTTCCCACGGAATCACCTTTCACAACGTGATCATCAGGTCTTTGCTGTCTCTTGTTTCTCACACCGAACGTGCCTCATGTGGGCTTAGAGAAAGCACCGACCATGACATCCTCTCTTGGAAGCCAAGAGTTTAAGCCCCACACCAACCTGAACTACGAGGTATTTAATCCTTTCCTAGGAAGGGTACGTAGGAAGCCTCCATGAGGTTCAAGCCCCCCACCCATTGGACCCCAGGTCCTCCTTCATGTCGGTTCACCGACCCACCCAAACAATGAGTTATTTGATCCTATCCAAGGAAGGGTACATCAGAAGCCTCCATGAGGTTCAACCCCACCACCCATTTGACCCCTGGTCCTCCTTCATGTCAGTTCACCGACCCACCCAAACTACATGGTCTTTGATCCTTGATAAGGCAGGGTACGTAGGAAGCCTCCACAAGGTTCAATCACACCACCCATTGGACCCTAGGTCCTCATTCACGTCAGTTCACCGACCAACTCAAACTACGAGGTATTTAATACTTTCCAAGTTAGGGTACATAGGTATCCTCTATGAGGTTGAATCCCACCACCCATTAGACCATATGTCCTCCTATACGCCAGTTCACTAACCCACCAGAACTACGAGGTCTTGGATCTGTTCCAAGGCAAGGTACGTAGGAAACCTCCACGATGTTCAATACCACCACCCATTGGACCCTAGGTCCTCCTTCATGTCGGTTAATTGACCCACTTAATCTACATGGTTTTGATCCTTTCCAAGGCATGGTACGTAGAAAACCTCCTCGAGGTTCAATCCCACCACCCATCACTCCAACCACCTTTACGTCGGTGCACCAAGCCATCCTCTCGGGGTATCCTAGAGTGTAAAACCCATGCCACCAACTAAACTACGAGGTCTTTGATCCTTTCCATAGTAGGGTATGTGGGAAGCCACCTTGGGGGTCAAGACCACCACCTCGGTCGTTCCGACCATCTTCACATCGATTCACCAACACATTGGGAACCCTAGAGTGTAAGCCCCACACCAACCTGAACTATGAGGTCTTTGATCCTGGCCAATGCAAGATACTTAGTAAGCCTCTCTGAGGTTCAATCCCAACAACCATTGGTCTCAACCACTTTCACTTTGGTGCACCAATTCCCCCATTCTTAACTACGTGGACTTTGATTCCTTCCAAGGCAAGGTACCTAGGAAGCCTCCCTAATGTTCAAGTCCACAACCTCGGTCGTTCTGACCATCTTCACGTCGGTTTGTCCCCATCATATGGTAAGATGTTGGGACCTAAATCAGTAGTAAGACGTTGTGATCCTATTCAGTGGTAATTCATTGACAGTCTTATCCAGCGACAATCCATTGCAACCCCATCCAGCGGTAAGCCATTTAAAACACCAATTTGTGGTAATCTATCAATAGCTAAACTACATTGACTTTTATTCCCTGCCATGAGGATATGTAGGAAGCCCATTTGAGGCTCAAGCCTCAAACCATCGTCATCCTCATGACGGTTCCATCCCATTCACCATTCTCTTCATACAACCTCTCCATCACCCATCCAGAATCTTATCCAGGCCTCCACATCCCGGTGAAATCATGACATCTCATTCCCCATTCCCCTCAACAGTGACCGGGAAGTCAACCACACATTGTCCCAAACATCAGTGTTCCCTCCAGGGGTTACACTCATCTAATCCACTCTATTCAGTGTTCTGATCAGTCTGATCCGTCTTCGTTGGATGTTAAACTTCCCTCATACCCTCTGTTAAACATGTGAAGATGAGGAAAACTGTTGATACATGCCCATGGAATATGATTCCCCAAATTCGATGTGGGATGCCTCGGGCTTCCACGCCCTTGAGAAGACCTATAATAAAGGACATAAGACAGACGCGCCAGTGTCCTAGTTCCCAGACATGCCAGTGATGCCCAACGTGACTACTCCCCTGACTGAAGGTTTCTGCCCTGACCGAACCCCTTGGAATGTCCCGAAAAAAGCACTGTAATTAACTAGTGTCGATTCAGATATGTCTCTAGGAAGAGTTTCCCGAACAACGACTTAAATATATAAGGGAGACTCAGACTAGGTGACGAGTTTTGAGGAGGAATCCATAGAAGAAAGAACAGACATCCCATCATCCCATTTCAATCAAGCAGAAAACATCCCTAAAAATTGGACAGATGTCGCCCACCTTTGGAAAGTGGGAATGTGGGGCAACAGTTGCACATCCCCCACATAAGGATGCGTGCGCCCCGGTGAAAGAATCCGAAACAACGACCAAAGCTTCTCTTTGCGCCAAGAATTGGGGATCACATGAGTACCAGGAATAAAATCCAAGAAACCCCAATGATGACATCTACATAGATTCATAACTCTTCTAGAGAGTAACACTTTAGGTTCACCAAGAGGGAATAGAAAACACACTAGGATTGGAATACCCTATCTCTTAAGAGCCAAATCCTATATTAAAGGAAGACCAGTTTCAAAAACCATTAACATGTGATCATGGTAAAGATCACATGGTTTGAGTATCTCGAGGTCCACAGAGTGATAGGATATTAATGACATAATCAATATCCCTTGAAATTCTCTTAAAACGTCCAATTAAGGATTTGAACTCGATTTACATCAAATAAGACGTAAGAGGGGTGAAACTGGAAAACTGGAAAATACTGGAAAAACTAGAAATGAGTCACTGATGGGTTAGTTATATACAATGATCCACCGAAAAGTGAGCTACCAACACCACCTACCAACACTATGCCACTGACAATGATCCACCGATGGGTGAGCTACCGACATGAAGACCTATCAATGCAATGAACAAATGGTACAACAACCAACTGGAAACTTGAACTATCGACACCCTAAACATCCAATTCCCCGACCTACAAGTGACTCGACCTACCGATGGTGATTCCCCTGACTCACCAATGCTGACACCCGTGACTCACCGATGCCAACATCCCTAAATCACTGGAGCCGATGTCCATGACTCACCGATGCCGACGCCCCTGGCTCCTTAAAGCCGACGTCCTTGACTCAATGATGCCGATGTCCCTGACTCACTGATTTCGACGGTTCAAACTGGAAATTTGGAAAACTCTTCAAACAAGCTACCATTGTCTCCCAAAACACCATAAACACTAAATTTTCACAAAATAATGGCCTAGGAAAATATGATTCATTACAATTTTGTTGATATTTATTATTATGTTTTGGAATTTTATTATATTGTTTGATTATTTAATTAGATATTGTTAATATTTATTCATATTAATTGATAATTTATAAATATAGATGATTTTTAAATTAATATTTATTAATATTTTATTAGTATTTATAAATATTGATGCGTTTTTAATTAAAAATTCTTGAGGAAGTGTAAATGGGGTTTACGCTTCCTTTACAAAATTTACGTAGGAAGTGTGAATGGGGTACATGCATCTCCACAACCTTTTTGAAAAATATTGAGAACCCAGTCCCTTATATATTTTTTAAAAGCGCCATTATGAAAATTACCCTATATGTTCACATTTTATATTTTTCTTTAAATTTATAAATAAATATTATTTATATATAATAATTTTTTTTATTAAAAATATTAATAATTTCATTTTTTTGTTGTGTAGAAAATGAGCGGAACTATAAGAAGTGCTACAAGAAAGTTTAGAGGGTGTTGGGTGATGGGAATTGTGTAACGAGGGAGGGATTACTTTAGGTTTGTGAGAATAATTAGTAATTAAAATTCCATTATAGAGGCATTATAAGACATGGTTTTCTAATTTAATGGTGTTATGATCAAGCATGATCAGATATTTTGCACAATTATAGAGTTTTTAGAGTCCCAGTCCTATTTCTTACGGGGTAACAAGACCATGTGGAATTAACACAAGAAGATGGAGGATAATTTCTCAAGTAACTTGTGGATGAAGTTTTACAGTGGGACACATGAAAAATTGAATTCAATGAGAAGTTTCTAATACAGGATTCTGTGCCCACATTACTGATGTCTGTGGGATTTTTCTATAATAAGGGGGAAGATCAACAAGTGGAGGAAGTGGAGGATTTACAATATATATCATTCAACCATTATTCATCAAGGTCAACACACATAGAGAAAGAGTTAATATAACTTTATTTTGTATCTCTATTTTCATGATGCATAAATTGAATATTATTATTATTATTTTTCTTTCTAAACAAGAGTAACAAGATCAAATTATGGTAATCAGATTGATATGTTCTGAAATTTTCATATGTTCTAGTTTTAATTCCATAAGGGAATAACTATAATTCTTTTTGTTAAGTTCTTCTTTTCATTATTAATGATAATCAAATTTACACTAATCAATTAACTGATAGGTGATGATGGTGATAACTTTCCCTTAGAATTATAATCTATGTAATAAAAATAGAAAAAGTTAATGTTATATTCACCATTTAGAGCACATCAATTCTAGAGTGACAATTGAATGATCATTTCTAAGTAATGATAAAAGGGAATTTTTGATTTACTAAAATTATATCTTAGTAGATCATTACAATTTATTAAGATCTAATTCTAATATAGTTCACTAGAGTATGAAAAAAAATATTTTAATGAATTCATAATAGTACAATCTTCTTAAAATAAACTACTATTTTTCTCTTCTCTACTACTATTCTCCCTAAATCAAATTTCGTTTCACATATTATCCTTACACACTTATCCAATCATCATCATTTCACATCATCCCAATTCATTCTAATTGTTTCTTTGAGTTTTTTTTATTTAGGTCACTCACACAAACCACCAACTATACCTTTGAAATCAACACACACTCATCACCTTAAAATTCGTATGTAGGGTTATATAAATATTAAATTCTTAAAAACCACAATGAAATTATTTTCAATAGTGTATATATATTCTTTCCTCATCTAAGAGAAATCACATTTACACTACCCTTGGTGATGGGTAATGTTTTATTTATAAATCAGTCTATATTATTTTTTCTATTGTTAATTAAATTTTTATATATGTTATCCAATATTTTTTTCATGGTTTTTTGGTTAGATGTTTCTATAGAGTAAATGTATTTAACAACACTTTCCCATGGTATCTTAGATGATGAGGTATATATAAATTTTATATTTCCTTGAATATTATTATTTTAAAATAAATTATACAATATTTTTTATTGGTAAGGCTCAATATGATTGTGGTAACTCGAGGGATGAGGAATATTGATCCATTAATATTGATAAACAATTGAATATAGTTATTAGATGTGGATCCCAGATTGACTAAATTGAAATTGAATGAGATTTTGAAAAGGGGCTAAATGGATAGATTATCATTCCCTAAGATTGTATGGTCATTATAGAAAATACTTTAGGTTGGAGAAAATGGACTTAGTGGAGAATGTTATAAGTTTTCCCAAAATGAACAGTACCATAATGGTTGTTTTTTTCTAAGAAAATGCTACACAAATCTATATTGGCATAGAAGAATTTGATGGGTCATCCTATAATTTTTAGTATTAGTTGGATAAGTTAGTGATCTATAAATACTGTATTTTTTAGATATAAAGAATTAATATTTAGTAAATTAATAATTTAGATATTTGGTAGTTTTTACCTGTTTTCTTTCACTCTCAATGAGATCACTCATACACTTAGCCTTTTTATTTGGTTTTGTATTCTAAAACTTTTAAGCTTGTTTAACTTGATGAGGTGCTTAATTATGAAATTAATACATACTTGAAACCATGTTGCTTATTATATATCAGATGAATACATGAGTTTTTCTTACAATAGAATAAAATGTTTTATTATCAATGCGGTTTCTCTATACCACAAATAATACGTCAGATAAGTATTATATTAGGGATTAGTCAGATATTTGGTGGTTTGAACAAGTTTCTTGTAGAGACCCGAAGATTGACGTACATGGACATTACAATAATTTTGTAGAATACTTAGTACATAACAAAAACAGACACACAAGGACCGTAATAGTTTAGTGTCTTTGGAAACTCAGAATATAATCTTCAAATCGTGGTGAAAGATCTTCAATATCTCCCATAAAGATCTTCCCCTTTTTTTCTTACCTAAAACCTTTCTTTATATCCTAGGGAAAAGAAAACATAAAATGGGTGAGCTAAAATGCCCAGTAAGGGTAAACATAGAGAACATAAAACAATCCATAAACATTTGAATGCAAAAACATGAACATAAAATCTAAACATCAAAATCTTTAGCAAAGACATGAACCTTGGAAGTACGTAAGGAATATATCATAAGGGAACATAAATAATGATAAAATATCATGGGAATAAATCATGTAATTGTGGAAACCATTAAGCACTTGTTATTATTTCCATAGTAGCCAAGGCATTGCTTCCAAGACTATCTTAGTGGACAAAGTCCCTTTCTGAATCGAGTTCACTCCTCGTTTCAGTCCTGTAACACTGGACCGGATTAACTTACCGTTACAGCCATGTCTATATAATGAGATATAAATCTTTACCAAATGAATTGGAGGGAGATATAGGTCCCACCCATCTCATAATGAAATCATTCATACTGGTGCCACAAAATAAACATACATCATTCATAATAACCCAACGAATAAAATGGGTTTCATAAACATCATCCCATCACCACATAATCCATATAAAAGAAATGGATATCATTTCATAATAAGAGAAGTGAAACCATGTAAATCATAGAGACATTATACTTGAAACATACACATATGAAATAATGTCATCTTAGATGAAAAATGGTTTTGATAGAACACTTGAAATGAATACTTGAGGAAAATATCATTTTTTCTTCAAAATCATTTTCTTTTCACCAAATGTCATGCAATTTTAAAAGAAAAGGATTTTGTTGAAAATAGTCATGAAATATTTTGGAGGAATCTTGATGAAAATAAGTCTTTATAAAACCATAAAACTCCGTTCACGCCGTATAGGTTAAAAATAACATTCTCCTCGTACTTTTGTCGGAAAAGTCAAAAAGTACCTCGTATGATAAACAAAAGAAAGATTCCTTCCATACGATGTGGTAAAAGTAAGAAAAGGGTAAAAATGTCTTAAACATACATGGAAGGAATGTAAACATTTTATGAAAACATTTTGAGAGCATATGGACATGGATAATAAACATAACCCCCAGAAAATACTTACGAGTAAACAATCTCGGATAAGAATGAGATTGGAATAATTATCCCTTACCTTAGGTCTGATATGCTTCGTGTAGATCCGAACCTCCTGTATAATGATTTAAATAATGTCATTGACTTATTACAGAATCATATTCATTGTTATGATATCATATATGGTTCACTTATGACTTTATATTACCCATTCTTTTGTAAATTAATGCTAAAATAGCGTTTTGGGTAAAATCATTTCATTTGTCGTTCGTGTTTTAACCTGTAATTATTCATATGATTACTTAGATCATGGTTACTTACATCCAGAATGTAAAACATGATTTATATATAATATATATTCAGAATATACATATATATAATAGATCGATAAATGGAATGAAATACACCATTCATGAAGACGGTAGGCCGTACGTACGCATGAATGCTATTTTCGTTTCCTTATTGAATTGAATGGAATTAAGTAGATGACATACATATATATATATACATAAATCCAGTATCATTATTATGTCATATATTTCATGATTACTTATTATATATACTTTATAATCATTCATGAATGGTTAATCATTGAGAATTAATCTCATCGTGTCGTGGAGACGGTATTCCGTACGTACGCACGAGCGATGATATCGTTCCCATGATTATTGAATAGAATTTTAGTGGATGGTATAATATATCAGAATCAGTATGATGTTATAATAACCATATATGTTTATTTTTTACACCATTATACCTATCCATGTAAGGTGTTGGTGGAAAAACAGATTTCACCACGGCGTGGAGACGGTATTCGGTACGTACGCACGCGTGGTGATTTCATTTGCCATAGGATAGATAGATGGTGAAATAGGGTTGTTTCATAAATATAATAAAATATCCTTATATGAGTTATACTGATGTTATTACTTCATAATGAAACAACCAAAGAAGAAGAAGTGGAAGAAGAAATAAAGTTGAAAGAATCGGTAACAGACATTACCTCTTCTATGAAGAACCTCTTTGATACCTCCTCTTAGGGCACCAAAATTGGTCTTTGAAGAATACCAGGACCTCTAGGATATTTCTAGGGAAGTTGAGAAGAAAATTTGGCAGGGGTTGGCCGAGCTTTAAGGATCAATGTGGTGTGAGGAAGAGAGGGAGGAGGTGCTCTTTTATAAGGGAGGAGAGGGGCACCTTTAGAATAACTAAAAATATTATTTTATTATAAAGTCATATTTGGTTTTTAATAGCTCCAAATTGAGTTATTTCGAAGCTAAGGTGGTGATGGGTCGAAATCCTCTCATCCAATAGAATTTAGACAAGTTTAGGTTTCTATTTTAACCTTATCATTTAGATTTAACTTTAACAAAAATAATTTTTCTTTTACCATGTCTTCTTGTTTTCTTACACTATAAGGTTAATAAACTTACTATAACAAGCCAAACGAACCCGAAGTTGTTTATTATTAATATATATAACCTTATATAAGTCATTTGGCCTAACCATAGATTTTTAGGAATAAAATAACAACTAATAATATATTATTTGTTTTAAAAACTATTTGATGTCAATTTTGACATAATTTGGTAATTGATTTTTTTGAAAATCATAACAGAATGATTAGTTCGAAAAAAGTTAACTAATCAACAATAACATGTCCTATTAACCTAGAAAATTAGTTTAATTCATAAAAATTATCAAATTACATTTATTTAGGTATTTATAACATCAATTATGTCAATATTTCATTAATAAGATAATTACTGTATCATCATTGTGTCATAAATAAATTAAATTATTTTAAGATTAAAATTTACAAATAAAATACCATTATGTAGGAAATCTTTTTAGATTTATAATGAATATTTATAGTCGAATTTATCTTATGTATAACCATATATTAAAAATGATTTAGTTATTAAACTTTGATTTTAACTATTTTAACCCTTGTTTAAGTAAATTAATAATAAATGTCCTAATCTAATCCAAGTGGGCCTAAATGGTAATATTTTATTCCTAAGGTTTTTTGGGTTGAATTACAATTATCCAATAGAATTAGGACATGTGTTAGGGTAATAATAATATCATTTTTACCCTTAATTACCTTATTTACTTTTAACCGTGGTAAAAAAAGTAAAAAGTTACTATTTACCAAAAATTATTTTCATCTCATTGAACCACATTTTACATACTGACATCAACCGTGTCTCTCGGATTCTTGAAATTCCACTCACAGAAGCGGTAAAATTATGTTTTATGTGAATTTGGAAATTCTCCTAGGAGGTGGGTAAAAGACTGTCAAAAGTTCAATAAAATTTTTATATATCTAAAATTATTATAAAATGACTCTAATTAATTACATTGAACTTATATAGGTATTATATATCAATTTTGAACAAAAATAAATTTAAATAGAATAAATAATTATTTAAATAAAAAGTCGGTTTTTAAATAGTAACCCAGTGTTTTCACTATTCATCAAAAATTGAAATTTTTCAGAAAAATACTAAAATTTCACACTAGGGTAATTTCGATATTTTGAATCCAAAAATGAAGTTAATATTGAAAGATGAAATTTACAAAATTTAAAAAAGTGGTTATTACTATTCATAATAGCTAGTTTTAATAATATTTTAATAGCATATCATTGTTTAGTGAAACTCGGTATTGCATACCACACACGCTATCGAAGAAGGTCACGATTGTGTGTAATGCAAGGAAAGTCAGGGATGCATGTTGTGAAAGCTCCTTTTGGTGTAGCGTACAACATAATACATTAATGAAATTAAAAAGAATATTTTTCACAAAATATCGGTGTGTTACATTCTACCCCCCTTAAAATGAATTTCACCCTCAAAATTCTTCGGGGTTATAAATGGTTTACTACTCGAAAGTTTTCTTTAATAGAAACCCAAATCATAAAAAGGAATACCAAAACCAATCTTTAATAACTAAAGTATGAAACATAATGGTTACCCACATTAACTAATCACTGGGTTTCCACATAGGAGAACATAGGTGAAAATATGGATATGGAAGAGAAACCTAACCATTATGTTCTGATGGAGAGTGGTAGAGAACATGGATATGAAAAATCCAACAATCAAAAAGCCATAGATTTGTGATGATCTAAGGTACCATCTGATTCATCGGATATAAGGGAACTAGGACAACATTTTTGGTTTTCAATATCATTTCCCTAAAGTTGAAGAATTTGAATTAGAATAAATACTTACTTTATTTTGGTACAATCTCCCTGTTGTTCGTGCCTTGAATAATTTCAACTTCATCTCTTAAAGAAATGAAGTTGAATTTGTTATTCATGAAGTGTTAACAGATCATTTGATAGAATGTTGGGTCATTCCATCTGTTTCAAACAAAAGGTTAGCAAAAGTTATCAAATATACATAAGTCCCTCTATGGTGAGGTTAATCATATATAATTCCAAAAATGAACTTATACATCATATATAATATCGCTTAATAAAATAAAACTAGTTTCTACTAAACAGGGACTTCATGTAGGCCAGTGGTAGGCGATAAAGCCCAGTCACACTTCGGTTGTGGGTTCGATTCCCACAGCCTTGTCCGACGCGATGGGTTATTGCCCATCCTGCAGGTTGTCCGTTTTCTAAAACTACATTACTATAACATCCCATAAATAATATCGAAAAAACTTATATCCTTATAAAATACTAACTTATGTCCAACATAATCCATTCCAATCTTTAGGCTTATCTAAAATACTGTTATCCAATCTCATATTATAGTGAAAACGATTACCAAAGAGTTTATATAACAAGCATGTTAATACCATCGTTGATCCCCATATATCATGAGATATGTCTTGTTGGTCACATTCCAAACATTCGAATGCCTTAATCATGTATTCTATTGAAAAATGAATACCCATTGAATCTTAGTGAAAACATGAGTGCTGTCAAAAGTTAACTCTTTTCACATACCAAAACCTCAAACCATGATATACCTATTTCCTTATATCAGTCATGAGCTCATGAATACTGTCAAACATTTCATTTTCTCCTTATCCCTTCATTATGCGCATATCATATTATTTCCAAAAATATCTCAATCACCTTCCATGGTTACAGGTACCATAAAATTATTGAAAACCTCAATAGATCAATACATAAATATTCCAATATTCCACGATACTATATACAACATTATTTTGGAATCCCATTACATAAACACTTAATCATTCCACCACATAATTTTCATATTCAACATCGCCAATAGTGATTGCATGTGACTTCCCTTTGTCCTTTTCCTTAAGTGGTTTCTCATGTCGATCATCACTAACCCTTGTATTAGGGCATTTATTAGCATAATGCCCCATTTCCTTGCACTTGAAGCATTGAAGTGTTGGTGGAGAGTTCTCTGTAGTATTTTTCTCTATTCACATCACTAGCAACCTTTTTCCCATTACTTCGACAATCAACTGCTCGATGACCTTCTCTTAAACACTTAAAAAAATTTCTAGTCCCTTCAAGACAATCTCCACCATGCTTCTTTCCACACTTTGAGCATAAGGAAACATTCATATTATTTTCACCATTATTATGAGATTTCTCCTTGAACTCCATCTTTCTTTTCTTTTCAAAACTATGAGATAGATAAGTAACACAAACTTCCATTTATACTTTGATAGCACAATGCACAATTTCTTCATAGCTACTGAAGTCTCTTATAGCTAATGCCCTTCGAAGATTTGGTTTTAAACCACTGAAGAATCGGTCAACTTTACTTTCAGGTTGGATGATAAAGCCAGATGCATACCTTGCAAGCCTTGTAAAATTCGCTTCGTATATACCAACAGATTCATCATCCATTTGGTTTTGTTCAAGAAACTCATTCTCCATCTTTGTTCGAAGAATACGAGGGAAGTACTTATTGAAAAATAAGTTCTTGAACTCATCCCATTCCATGGACTCAATTTCATCTCTTGGCCTCATATTCTTGATAAGATTCCATCATTGATCAGCTTCACCTTCCAAACGATATACTGCTAAGATGACTTTATAATGTTCAGAACATTAAAGAACTGAAAATATCTTTTCAGTGGTACTGATCCATTTTTCAGCAAAAAGTAGACCGAAAGACACACTGAAAGAAGGTGGACGTTGCCTCATGAAGGAATCAATATAATATTGTTCCCTTCTATTCTCATTTGGATGTCCAGAATGATTCATAGCTTGTGTAAGTGTAGAAATAATATTTTTCACTCCATCTCCCTTAATATTGGTTTGTTCAGGAGGACAATCATTGCATTGTCCATTACATTGATCAACACGGTTCCTTCGGGTTCCAGCCATCGTCTAAAATCCAAAAATAATCGTGTGAGAGGAAAAAATCATGCTAGGGAAAACAACATAATAAAGGGGGAGTAACATCAATATCTAACATCTTAGGTTAAATTCTAATATTGTTACCATAGTTCTAGGATTATATCCTATACGTATACTTATCCTTAGGGACATCCCTTGACATACCATATAAATATCTCTAGGGATCTCACTAACGTTTTCGCATCATAGTTTCCAAGGGTTGACTAAACCTTTCCTCTGATACCAACTTTAGAGACCCGAATCTTGACATACATGGACATTACATTACTTTTACGGAATACTTAGTACATAACAAAAACAGACACACAAGGAACGTATTAGTTTAGTGTCTTTGGAAACTCGGATTATAATCTTCTAATCGTGGTGAAAGATCTTCAACATCTCCCATAAAGATCTTCCCCTTTTTTTCTTACCTAAAACCTTTCTTTATATCCTGGGGAAAAGAAAACATAAAAGGGGTGAGCCCAAATTCCCTATAAGGGTAAACATAGAGAACATAAAACAATCCATAAACATTTGAATGCAAAAACTTGAACATAAAATCTAAACATCAAAATCCTGAGGAAAGACATGAACATTGGAAGTACGTAAGGAATATATCATAAGGGAACATCAATAATGATAAAATAGCATGGGAATAAATCATTTAATTGTGGAAACCATTAAGCACTTGTTATGATTTCCATAGTAGCCAAGGCATTGCTGCCAAGACCATCTTAGTAGAAAAAGTCCCTTTCTGAATTGAGTTCACTCCTCGTTTCAGTCCTGTAACACTGGACCAGATTAACTTACCGTTCTAGCCATGTCTATCTCATGAGATATAAATCTTTACCCAATGCATTGGAGAGAGATATATGTCCCACCCATCTCATAATGAAATCATTCTTACTGGTTCCACAAAATAAAGATACATCATTCATAATAATCCAACAAATAAAATGGGTTTCATAAACATCATCTCATCATCACATAATCCATATAAAAGAAATGGATATCATTTCATAATAAGAGAATTGAAACCATGTAAATCATAGAGACATTATACTTGAAACTTAAACATATGAAATAATGTCATCTTAGATGAAAATTGGTTTTGATAAAACACTTGAAATGAATACTTGAGGAAAATATCATTTTTTCTTCATAATCATTTTCTTTTCACCAAATGTCATGCAATTTTAAAAGAAAAGGATTTTGTTGAAAATAGTCATGAAATATTTTGGAGGGAGCTTCATGAAAATAAGGATTTATAAAACTATAAAAATTTGTTCACTCCGTATAAGATGAAAATAACATTCTCCTCGTACTTTTGTCGGAAAAGTCAAAATGTACCTCGTATGGTAAACAAAAGAAAGATTCCTTCCATACGATGTGGTAAAAGGAAGAAAAGGGTAAAGATGTCTTAAAAATAAATGTAAGGAAAGTAAACATTTTATGAAAACATTTTGAGAGTAAATGGACATGGATAATAAACATAACCCCCAGTAAATACTTACGAGTAAACAATCTCGGATGAGAATGAGATTGGAATAATTATCCTTTACCTTAGGTCTGATATGCTTCGTATGGATCCGAACCTCCTTTATAATGATTTAAATAATGTCATTGACTTATTATAGAATCATATTAATTGTTATGATATCATATATGGTTCACTTATGACTTTATATTACCCATTCTTTTGTAAATTAATGTTAAAGTAGCGTTTTGGGTAAAATCGTTTCATTTGTCGTTCGTGTTTTAACTTGTAATTATTCATTTGATTACTTAGATCATGGTTACTTAAATCCAGAATGTAAAACATTTTTTATATATAATATATATTCAGAATATACATATATATAATAGATCGATAAATGGAAAGAAATACATCGTTCATGGAGAAGGTAGGTCGTACGTACGCATGAATGCTGTTTTCGTTTCCTTATTGAATTGAATGGAATTAAGTAGATGACATACATATATATATATACATAAATCCAGTATCATTATTATGTCATATATTTCATGATTACTTATTATATATACTTTATAATCATTCATGAATGGTTAATCATTGAGAATGAATCTCATCGCGTCGTGGAGACGGTATTCCATACGTACGCACAACCGATGATATCGTTCCCATGATTATTGAATAGAATTTTAGTGGATGGTATAATATATCAGAATCATTATGATGTTATAATAACCATATATGGTTATTATTTACACCATTATACCCATCCATGTAAGGTGTTGGTGGAAAAACAGATTTCACCACGGCGTGGAGACAGTGTTCTGTACGTACGCACGCGTGGTTATTTCGTTTGCCGTAGGATGGATAGATGGAGAAATAGGGTTGTTTAATACTTATAATAACATATCATTATATGATTAATACTTATTTTATTACTTCATAATGAAACAACTAAAGAAGAAGAAGTGGAAGAAGAAATAAAGTTGAAAGAATCAGTAACGGACATTACCTCTTCTTTGAAGCGCCTCTTTGTGACCTCCTCTTAGGGAACCAAAATTGGTCTTTGAAGAAAACCAGGACCTCTAGGATGTTTCTAGGTAAGTTTAGAAGAGAATTTTTCAGGGGTTGGCCGAGCTTGAAGGCTCAATGTGGTGTGAGGAAGAGAGGGAGGAGGTTCCCTTTTATAAGGGAGGAGAGGGGAACCTTTGGAATAACAAAACATATTATTTTATTATAAAGTCATATTCGGTTTTTAATAGCTCCAAATTGAGTTATTTCGAAGCTAAGGTGGGTATGGGTTTAAAGCCTCTCATCCAATATAATTTAGACAAGTTTATGTTTCTATTTTAAACTTATCATTTAGATTTAACTTTAATATAAATACTTTTTCTTTTACCGTGTCTTCTTGTTTTCTTACACTATAAGGTTAATAATATTACTATAACAAGACAAACGAACCCCAAGTTGTTTATTATTAATATATATAATATTATCTAAGTCATTTGGCCAAAACTTATATTTTTTGGAATAAAATAACAATTAATAATATAATATTTGTTTTAAAAACTATTTGATGTCAATTTTCCCACTATTTGGTAATTGATTTTTTTGAAACTCATAACAGAATGATTAGTTCAAAAAAAGTTAACTAAATCAATAATAACATGTCATATTAACCTAGAAAATTAGTTTAATTCATAAAAAGTCTCAAATTACATTTATTTGGGTATTTATAACATCGATTATGTCAATATTTCATTAATAAGATAATTACTGCATCATCATTGTGTCATAAATAAATTAAATTATTTTAAGTTTAAAATTTACAAATAAAATACCATTATGTAGGAAATAGTTTTAGATTTATAATGAATATTTATAGTCGAATTTATCTTATGTATAACCCTATATTAAAAATAATTTAGTTATTAAAATTTGATTTTAACTATTTTAACCCTTTTTTAAATAAATCAATAATAAATGTCCTAATCTAATCCTAGTTGGCCTAAATGGTCATATTTTATTCCTATGGTTTTTTTGGGTCGAATTATACTTATCCAATATAATTAGGACATGTGTTAGGGTAATAATAATATCATTTTTACCCTTAATTACCTTATTTACTTTTAACCGTGGTAAAAAAAGTAAAAAGATACTATTCACAAAAAATTATTTTCATGTCATTGAACCACATTTTACTTATTGAAATAAACTGTGTATCTTGGATTTTTGAAATTCCACTCACAGAAGCGGTAAAATTATGTTTTATGTGAATTTTGAAATTCTCCTTGGAGGTGGGTAAAAGACGGTCAAAAGTTCAATAAAATTTTTATATATCTAAAATTATTATAAAATGACTCTAATTAATTACATTGAACTTATATAGGAATTATATATCAATTTTGACCTAAAATAAATTTAAATAGAATAAATAATTATTTAAATAAAAAGTCGGTTTTTAAATAGTAACCCAGTGTTTTCACTATTCATCAAAAATTGAAATTTTTCAGAAAAATACCAAAATTGCACCCTAGGCTAATTTCGATATTCCGAATCCAAAAATGAAGTCCATTTTGAACGATGAAATTTACAAAATTTCAAAAAGTGGTTATTACTATTCATAATGGATAGTTTTAATAATATTTTAATAGCATATCGTTTTTTAGTGAAACTCGGTATTGCATACAACACACGATATCGAGGAAGGTCGCGATTGCGTGTAATGAAAGGCAAGTTAGGGATGCATGTTGTTAAAGATCCTTTTGGTGTAGCGTACAACACAAGACATTAATGAAATTAAATAGAATATTTTTCATAAAATCTCGGGGTGTTACATTTTTACAAGATTTTTTAAATTCCACCATTACCCATGGAGTTATTCAATTATGAAATTTTAAATGGAACTATTTTTTTTTGATAGAGGAGGTTTGAGAAGTGAGAAATAATTTTTATAAGAAGTGTCACATCATGTCATTCCATGAGTTTATAGAACTAAGGGGGTAGTATTAGACCCATGATTCAGAAATTTAATCCATGTAGAATGAAAATAAAATTAGTTTTATTTTTTCATTAGAAAATAGTTAAGGATTATTTTAAGAGAAACCCACTTGGAAATATTAAAGGTAGAGGTAAGGATCCTCTATAGATAGCCAATGAAACTGAGGTAGAAAATAAATCTAAACTAATTTGATTTCATAAAAAATTTTGACATTAGGATGTTGAATACCAAGAGATTAGTAATTAATATTCTAGGATATGAGCTGTTTTTATATTTTACATTGGATTTTCTATTTCAAGATTTGTATAAGGGTTTAGTAATTACTTATGTTTTCTTGGTTACCCTAGTAGTGTCTTTAATCTGAATGATGGTATACCGTATATTAGAGTCAATAAGAATTTTTAAATTTCTGGGTAAGCTATGGGGTCTTTAGGAAAAAATTTATTAAAAAATTAGTAACAATGTAATTGAAAAACGTTTTTTAGGGTTTTTAATGGATTCATATTTTCTTTTATTTTTAAATGTTTGCAGTTTTTTATTTTATTTTTTTAAAATAATCACGAACAAATAATTACATATAACACCATCCCTATAGACAACATCATTTTATGTGTAGATTATTTTCAAGTATAAATCATCAAAAGCATAGTCCTTTAAATTAATATACATAGTAGCACTCGAGTTGAATCCCCAATGATGGTATTATTATTTTTTAAGTTATTATTTTCTTCTCTCTTTTGAATGGGGATTTTGTTAATTTATATTTCTAATGTGAACTCGTTGAGTTTTATTGATTATATAAACTCTTATATATAGATAGAGTGAGATTAATGTTGAGTATTTGAGATTATGATATCAATGGTATTTATAAAATAATTCATTAAATTAACATCAACTTCCCATTCTGATTTAAATTAAAGCTCTCATATTATTAGACCTTAATCCAATATGTACCTAGGGATTCAATCTTTATTATTTATTATTTATGTAATTTTTTATAATACATGATTGATTTTATATTTTAGGCGCTGGTACTACTTAGAATCCACATGATTAACTAGATATTTCACTAAATCATAACATATCTACACAAACCCACATAATCTTAATTAAAGGAATATTACACAAGAATAAAAGTCAATCAATTAACATTCCCAAATTAAAAAACATTCGAATGGAAGAATTTACTAACCATTATTGTGGTTAATAATATGTTTGGGTGTCTTTATGATGATTTGGTTAAAAAATTTAAAATATTGGTTCTTGAAAAGTGTTTAATGAAATGAACTCCCAAATACATGGAAAACTATGAAACAAAATCTTAAGTGATCGATGTTAAATAGGATTAAGGAAATAAATTCAAAATAAATTCATGTAGATTTGAATAATATAAAATTAAACCCTATAAAATAGCATTATAATATTTGTTTATAAAAATATCCATTATTGATAAGAAAAGTAAAAAAACACTTATAAGATTAAAGAGATCAAAGAGAGTAAAAGAGAAAAGGAATAGTTGAGGAGTGGAGTTTTTGGTTAATAACTAGAGTTTGATGGGTCCTTATGACCCATTAAAATAGTAATTTATATGAAATATTATCCCCATAGACATAAAAAATTACAACATTTTATAAGGATAGGGGTATTCATTTATACCCAATAATAGTGGGATGGATTTCCTCTAAATATGTCCAAAATGTTGGACAATCCATTTTCCCTAGAGATAGTCCTATATAGAAAATAATTACTCCAAAATGTTTTTGATCTATATCATGACTATAGTCCCACAAAAAACTCCACCATTATATTTTATATCCAATGATATGACAATTTTACGTAACCATGGGAAGTTGTCATGGATTTTTCAATTTCCACCCATGTTCTTAATGTCAATGAGTTTTATGGCATGAAAAATTGGCTCTTTTGAATAAAATTAATTTAAAAATTATTTCCCCTTTTTATTTTGTTTCATCTAAAAAACTTTATTGATTATTTAGTAATGTGTATTTAAATATATGTTCACAACTGTGGGATATCATATAATTTTAGCTAAATTTTTTTATTTGGATATTTTTTTGGAACACTTTAAATATGATTCGAGGCATGAAAATTTCCCCAGTTTATTGGATTTTTTATGAATATCTGGTAATGTTTCATTGAATTTGGTCTCAAATATTGAGCATAAAAAATAGAAAATTACTTTTAATCTAGTTTACTTAAATTATTCATTAGTCCTTCTTATGCCATCTATATAGCCCTTCAAATTATAAATATATTCAATTATCTAATTAAGTAACTTATATTAAAATGTGTCATAAATCCAAAAAATTAATAAATATTTTTGGAGCAGTATTAAAAAATAATTGATCAAAATATCAAATAATATGGAAATTGTATGAATCTCAACAATTTTATACAAATATTTTTATAATTTGAACATGAACATTGATTGAAGATTATGTATTTTGTTAGTAAGATTTTGTAATGGATCTGATTTAAAAAATAATGAATATATAATATCAATTAGTTATCTGTGTAATTTTAAATTTTATTTTTATAGATAAAGAAAAAAATATAACTAAAGAAGAACTTGAATTTTTTTCTGGAAAATTATTTAATATATTTACATTAATACAACCCCAAATCCTTGATTACATGATTGAATTTTTTTTAATTGTAAAATTAGATCTGTATTTAGAGAAAACAAACATGAAAACCCATTGAATAGAAATTTAAATTCCAAAATTCATTATTTTAATTACAAATAACCCAAAAAATATAAAAATACCAATCACCCAAATGATGAAAATATAGGTATATATTTCATTACAAATGGGAATATTGGGTTTTAAAAACAACGAATTTTGATTTTTATAACCAAATTATTTAAATAATAATTATAAACCATTCATGTTTATTTTTACTATAATTTTAATTATATTACTATTTTTCCAGGAGAACATATAAAATTAAAAACATCTACTGAATCATAATATACTAATATATTGTATAATGGGAAAGAAATAATATTACATTCAATTGAATATATTAAGGCTTCCAATTTAGGAAAGGATTACTTAATTTATAGAAAATCACTTCTTCTAGAAAAAGAAATTCTTTCACAATCAATTTATAATTATAATATCATAAAATTACTAAGGCAAATGGAACAATAAATAACACCAAATATTTCACTATAAAATACCTCAAATAAAAAATTATTAATTTTAAAATATTAATTAGTTATTTTTTTAAAAAAAATATAAATTTTATTCATTTCTCTAATGGAAAATTATGAACAAGGGGTATTATTATTTCACCAAGAATTATATAAAACACAATAATCAAATGAGATTGTAGAATGTGAAACAATACTTCAAAATATGAAATTGTGAAACACCATTATTATTAAAATATTTCATGTTAAAATTAACATAATAATAAATAATATATATTTTATCATTAACATCAACCAACTATACCCATACATAGATTTAAATTTTTTAGTAGAGAAATTAGATCCAAAAGGATATTTTGAATATTACACAAAGAGGTTCCACAAAGTAATTTTAACTACACTGAGATTACTAACAATCATTAAATTTTTAGAATTGGAAATCATAAAATTATCATTAGAAATAAATTTATTTATCTTAAATATTTGAATGTTCATGTAATTCATGGAAACATATTTTTATAAAAAACAAACGAAAAACATACAAATATATTGACAAAATTCTTTTAAAAAAATGTGCACCTTGATATCTTTTAAAATTTCAGTTTTTTATTTAAAATATATATATATATTCTAAGGAAAACATATTTTTAATCATTACAACACTACCATATGAACTTATAATAGTCCTTTTATATAATTTTATAAATTAACCTATAAAAAATGAACCACTATTCTTATTATTCACATCTTATTAGTCAATTTGAAGGCGCACATATTCACGTAAGTTCAACCCAAAAATAGTGTTCATTATAAACAATTAAATAATTTACATAATGTTATTTATCTATATTTCACCATAAATTATTACAATGTTTTCAAGAAAGTCTATTAAAATAATACATTGATTAAAAAAATCAAGGAAACCTACTTATATTTTATCCAATATTATACTAAATTTCATATAATTTTTTTTCTTCCTTACCAACCAAGAACCATATATCATAGTTAAATCTAAAACAATTATAATATTTTATCAAAAATAGGATTAGGAGGATGTTACAGAATATTAAAACTTATATGGTTATGACTACAGAATATAAATACATTCTATATGTATGCATGTATATAAAATGAAATGTAAAAAGTATATATATGGTAAAGAAACCTACATCTGACAATAATTACTCAACCACCATTACAGGATGAAACCTCATCTATATTTTTGATGAATATAATTAAGAATGAGGTTGATTATAAATATATAGGAGTATATGTTACAAATGAATCCTAGTAAATGTAATATTATTTTACCTAGACTCATTGAAAATATGTAATTATGAAAAAAATTCATTACAGATATTTCAAATGACATGTGAAATGTACTTTTAAAGTATATATTATCCCAGACCATAACCCCTAGTAAATTTAATCAATAAGAATATTCTCAAGGAAAAATATTGAATCCCCTTCATGCCTTACCTGATAAAGGCCATGGGTTCAACTCCCCAAATTTAACAATAAAAATATTCATAGAGATAATAGAAAAAGGTTCCCATGTCCTATTTCCTCTCAAAGAAGAAAAATCACACTAATAAAATTCCCATTTACAAAATAGAGGTTATCTCCCATCAATGATAGTGTCACCTCGACATGATAATGGGACAAACTAGGAAAATTAGTATCCCCTTAAATCATGAACTTAAAATGAATGTTATTTCTAGAGGAAATATTCATTGCAATAATATCCATATGAAAACAATTTAATCCCATACAACCAATAAATTCTAACAGCAGTAGAAGGAAATTTAATGTAATAATGAGGGGGATAAAGAATTATAGATACTTTATTCATTTTTTCATAGCCTATCTCATTATTTCATCCTTTTATGAATTATTACCATATACTTCTTCCCCCTATCTCCAAAATGTTTTAATTATGTCTGTATAATCTTCTATTTTTTTTAAAAATTTATAATGTTAAATTATATTGTATTTCAATACTGTTGTTTTTTTAGTTATGAATGTTACCAAATATCATCAATCATAGACTCCACATCACATACACTTTAAACAATATAATCTTAATATTTTATATCTATTATCTTAACTAAATTATATATATATATAATAAGAAATTATAATTTTAAATATAAATCACGCATTAAAAAAACATTCATTCTATAGCATATTTTATTTTTTAAAAACAATGTATATGTTATGTGTCTTTAAATATTTTATTAATATTTTTTTAATGTTTATTTGTTTAAATATATATATTTTATAATTTTTTTAAAATATTATTTTTTTGAAACACACATTATCTTTTTAAAAAGTTAAATATTTATATTTTATGATAGATTTTATTGTTTTTAAAATAATATAAATTTTTATATGTCCTATTTTAAAAATTATAATAGTTTAATATATTTGTGTTTAAATAAATGTTTTGAAAAAAAAATTAAAATAATGTATTTTAAAAATAAACATCATACATTTTATGTTTAAAAACATGATAATTTCTCTTTACAAATATATTTTGATTGTTTTAATACAAATAATATTTTTCATTCATTGTGTTTTATTTTTAAAATATTTATGTTTATAATTATGAGTATATATATATATATATATTGAAAAATACAAAGTTATATATCAATTTTTTAAATAGGATTAAATAAATATATATATGTATATATATATAATTAAATTGTAATTTTATATATTTTATTTATTAGAGAAAAATTAAATTGTACAAATGAATGAGGGTTTTCAAGGGGAAATGAAGTTAACTTTTAATAAAATGTTGAGTGAAAATACTTTTTTTGAAATGGACTTTATTTTAATTAATTTTGAACATGTCATTAACAACCCCTAATTGGATTTCTGAAATGTGATAAAATTAATCCAAAAAATTAGTATTAATAATTTAATATTGAATTTATATTGAGGATACATTTTTGGTAAATCATATTGGTGTGAAAAAAATATACATTACTTATTTTTTAAAATATGATTTATTAAATTTAAATATTTATTTTTTGGAAAAACTTTTTCCATTGATCCAAGGATTTAAAGGTCAATTAATTTTGTCCTTGATATTCTCAAAAGAAATTTTAGTTTTAGTTTGTAACACCCCGACCCCTTTAGGCTGGGGACAGTGCATTACTTTTGATATTGTCATGGTTAGAAGGAATTAAATCTAGAATAAACAATCAGTTTAGTAGTCTTGAAGAAACTAGATACATATATTTAACACAAATAACATTGGATAAGGTTACATGGAACAATACATAACAAAAAAACTCCAAACTGCATCCACATGAACTCAAAAGAAGACCTTCACTTCATCACCTGTCGAAGGTAGAAAATGAAATAGGCGAGCTCAAATGCTTAGTAAGTGTTACAAATAGTGGAAGAATGAGTACAATAATAAGTGAATCATAATCAATCTTACATAATTAATACTATATAGTGAGTAAATGAAACACTAATGTCATTAATGAACTGAAAATGAAACTGCATCCATAGATTTTTTCATATTGAAAACCTCATGGATAATAATAATAATTGATAATGAATAAAAGAATGATTATTAATTGGACGTCATGTATCTAGAACGTGAAACCATAATACTATAAAAACGGTTTAGTTCTGTGGGTAGAAACCCGTCTGATTTTTGGAAACAAACTCGAAGGGTTTGTCACCAAACAGTTTTGTCTCATGAGAACTACCAATTCATTGAGGTGATATAAAGGGCCCCACACTCCACTGAATGTCCAAATAATTCTTTATACATTTATTCAATACAATATGAATATTCCTTATCAATATCCGTATAGATTAGAGTATACAGATTTATCAATACTTCCATAATTAAAATAACTTTCCAAATAAACATCGTATGGAAAATGGTATACGTGTTAGATAACAAACATATCCATGATATGAGATTATGGATATTTAATATAAACATAATTTCAAATGAAATGTGATCTCAAATGGGTAGTAGGTACACCACATAAGGATTATTAGGTGCATAATACAAAGATCGTCAAAATGAAAAGGGCAGTAGAGACAAAGTCCCTTACCACATTATAATTGGTCGAACCGTTTGACCACAACTTAATAACCATAAAGTGAATCATTGAATAAAATGAATATAAATAGAATCATGTTATTATATATCAAATTTAAGTACACATATACCAAATATATGGAATAATTGGCAAACAATGGAAATCTCATAGAAATGAAAGTGAGATGAGAAACCCCTTACCTTATGCTCGAGTGTGTTATTCGTTTATTTTAATGACCTGCATAATCCAATTTAGCTTCATTAAATAATATTTCCAGAACCTCCTATACATGTAATTGATTTTTTATAACCTTATTAGGTTCATTCATGTCCCTTTATTTGGGTTCAATTGGTTCAATTTTCATGTTTTGGAAGCATTTTCTCCCTTGATTTCATGGTTCATTACTTGTTTCCATGAATGGAAGTTCATTTGAAACATGGTTAAACATCCAAAATTGTTAATACATATTATTAAAGAAATTATGTATATATAAATTAACATATAATTATATTGGGTTATATACGATGATGGTGATTCATTAGTTAAAACATTAATGATGTTCGTTTAGATCGTTTTTGTGGTTCTTTGATAATAACAACCTCAGTTTGTTTTATAAATTAGAACCATGAGTACCAAAGAATTACAGAACCAAGGGTGAGTCATAACACATATATTATAACCTGGTTCAACCATATAAACGGTTTCATGACCAGACTTGAAATAAATAATGCGAATTGAAATCACATCATCTACGATGTCGGTAATTCGACACGTCACGAACAATGTTATTAATTCCTTGAACAAGTGAGGGAAAGAAGAAGATTTATGATGAATTTCTCTTGAAAATTAGAACATCCAGAATATAAAAGATTCTGGTGATTTAATTCCTCCTGGGTAAGAATGTATGAAGAAAGAATAAATAAAGAACTCAAAATAAAAGAATAATTTTGAAATCGCTTACAAAAATTCGGCAGCCTAACGGCTACGCAACATGGTTTTAGAAAATATTAAAAAGATAAGGGAAAAATTTCAAATATACATAAATGAATTATAATATAGTGTAGATAAATAATATGAAGAAAAATAAGAACATGGTATGGAAACTTGAAAGATATATCACATAAAAGAGAACTTGAAAGGAAAAAGAAATAAATTGAGAATTTTCTTACCCTGTAGAGTAACCTTTAGAACATGAATATTTGGACCTTGGGAGCTTGAGGAAAACTTGGGAGGACTAATATTAAGGTAAGGAGGCCAGAACATAGTTGATGGAGAATTGGGAGTGAATTCAATGAATGGAAGAGTTGGTATTTATAGGAAAAGTGAGGGATTATTTTAATAATTTTCAAGGGACACCTCATGAGTGGTTTTTGCAAAACCATGGGATTTCCCATGGTATTTGAACATGGTATAAGAAACTAGGGACACATCACATATTATTTAACTATTCACAATTCGACCTGATTTATGACATCATTATTTCATCATTAATGATTTCATAAACACACCGAAACAAAAAACTGTATTTTTTACTATTCACTGTAAAATCAATTGTTCCATAAAAATTCCCAAAATTCACCCTAACCATTTTTCAACAAGTAGAATTCAAAAGTGAAATAAATTTTTCAAAAATAAGTTTCTAAATATCATTAATTTAATTTTTAAATAGAGTCATAGTTAATTCGAAAAAAACAATCTTAAAGTGGAATTAGTTTTATTTCTCATTGAAAAACAAATTAAGATCTCATTATCTTATAGCCTTAAGAATATAAAATAATAATATTATTTTATATTCATAAGGGTCATATTAATATTCATATTACTATTCATAAGGGTATGCTAATATTCACAAAAAATTATGTTTGTTCTTTCAGACTCCAAATGACGTACTCATCACAACTCTAGATGACCATTTTTCGAAATTAAAAACATTGAAGTGGAAAATTTATATTTAATGGCGAGGTTTTGAATATATCCTAAATAACCTAGTGTTGTTTCAAAGGAACATAGTGTTAAATAGAATGTATTTAACAGAAAAATACCATAAAATGTTTGGGGTGCTACATTATTCCCTCCTTCAGAGATTTCATCCTCAAAATTTTATGTACATAGCCCACCAAAAATATGTGGGTTGTTCGTGTTCATGGAATCCTCTAGTTCCCATGTTGCTTCCTCCATATTTGGGTTTCTCCAAAGAACCTTTACTATAATATTTGTTCAATTTCTCAATACCTACTCTCATGTGTCAAGAATCCTGATGGGCTTCTCATAGTATGAAAAATATTATTCCAGTTCTATTCCTTCATTTGTGAGTACATGCATTGGATCTGGAATGTATTTCTTTAACAATGATATGTGGAAAACATCATGAACTCTGGAGAGATTTGGCGGCATTGCTAAATGGTAAGCTAAAGCTTCGATTCTTCCCAAGATTTCAAGTGGTTTGATGTACCTAGGGCTCAGTTTCCCTTTCTTACCGAACATTAAGACGCCCTTCCATGGAGATACTTTCGGAAATAAATGATCTCCCACTTGAAATTCCTATTCCTTTATCCGGTTGTCATCATAAATCTTCTTCCTACATTGGGATGCTTTAATATGGGCTTGTATTTTCTTCTCCTTTGTCGTGGTCTCTTTAATAAGTTCTGGGCCTATAAGTTTCCTTTCACTAACTTCATCTCAACAAGTTGGAGTTTGACATCTCTTTCCATATAATTCTTCATATGGATCCATTTGAATACAAGAATGGAAACTATTGTTATAGGAAAATTCCACCAGAGGCAAGTATTGATCCCACATACCTTGGAAGTCAAGAAAGCATGATCTCAACATATCTTCCAGAGTTTGAATAGTCCTTTTAGACTGTCCGTCAGTTTGAGGGTGATATGCAGTACTCATATGAAGCTCAGTATTCAAAGCCTTCTGGAGACTTTTCCAGAACCTTGATGTAAATGTGGATCACGATCAGAAACAATCAAAAGGGTAACTCCATGAAGTCTCAAAACTTCATTAATATATAGTCTTGTTATATGTTCAAGTGGTTGATATTCTCTTATAGCAAGAAAATTTGCTGACTTGGTAAGACGATCAACAATGAACCATATTGCATCGTTCCTTCTAGGAGACTTTGGTGGTCCCATAACAAAGACCATCGTGATATTATCCCATTTCCACTCAGGTATGGGAAGAGGTTGCAATACTCCTCCCGGAAGTTGCCTTCCAACTTTCACTTGTTGATAAACCATACATCTTGACACAAAATCAGAAATCTCCCTCTTCATGTTGTCCCAACAAAAATGTTCCTTAAAATATCTATACGTCATAGTGGTACCAGGGTGTATAGAGAAATTGGAACTATGAGCATCATCCAAAAATTCCCTTTTTAGACCAGCAATATTGGGAACACAAAGTCTCTTCCCAAATTTCAAAATTTCATCTTCATATACGATGTAACTCATTCTACCATCATCCACAGATTTAATCTTTTTTTGAAACTCCTCATCATCAACCTGAGAACTTTTTATCCTTTCTAGTAAATATGTTTTGGAAACCATTTGAAAAAGCATTTATGTTTCACCTTCCATGGTTATTCCTGTATCCATCTTTACTAGATCCAAGAAAATAGGATCCCTTTCAACTCTCATCTTGTTCAAAACTCCGTGATCCTTTCTTCTCAAAGCATCTCCCACCTTATTTTCCTTCCCCAGGTGTTAGTGTATCGTGCAATCATAATCCTTGAGTAGTTCAATCCATCTCCTTTGATTCATGTTGAGTTCTTTCTATGAGAAAATATACTTCAAACTCTTGTGATCAGTATAAATCTCACATTTTTCACCATAGAGATAATGTCTCCATATATTCAAATAAAAGATTATAGAAGCTAACTCAATATCATTAGTAGTATAGTTTTTCTCATGATTTTTTAGCTGTCATGATGCATAAGCAATAACCCTATCATTTTGCATAAAGACAAAACCAAGTCCTTTATTTGAAGCATCAAAATAAATAAAAACCCTGTCATTTCCCGATGGTAGAGTCAGTATAGGATCATTGACTAATATTTTATTCAATTCTTAGAAACATTCTTCATAATATTTTTTCCAAACAAATTTAATACCTTTTCGTGTGGGCTTTTTTAGCGTGTTATCCAGTCAGGAAAAATTTTGCACGAAACGCCGATAATAATTTGCTAAGACAATAAAGTTGCATACCTCAGTTATGTTTGTTGGCATGGGCCAATCTTGGATTGCCTTTGTCTTCTCTGGATCAACTAGGATTCCATCCTTCGAGACAATATGGACAAGAAAATAAACTAACTGAATCTAGAATTCGCACTTGCTAAACTTCCCATATAATTGATTTCTTGTAAGAGTTCCCAGAATAACTCGCAAGTGACTCTCATGGTCTTCATAGCTTTTTGAGTAAACAAGGATTTCATCGATGAATATCAAAACAAAGTTATAAAGATATTCCTTGAAAACTCTATTCAATAAATCCATGAAAATAGATGGTGCATTCTTCAGTCCAAAAGGCATCACTGTAAACTCGTAATGCCCATACCTGGTTCAAAATGCGGTCTTCAGAATATCTTCCTTCCTCACACTCAGTTGATGATATCCAAATTGAAGGTCAATCTTCGAAAAGTATTGATATCCATGATGTTGGTCAAATAAATCATCAATCTGAGGTAGTGGGTACTTATTCTTTATTGTAATAGCATCGATTTCCATGTAATCAATGCATAGCCTCATGGATCCATCTTTCTTCCTTGCAAACAAGATCGGGGCTCCCCATGGAGAAACACTAGGTTTAATAAATCCTTTTTCACTAAACTCTTCTACTTGTTAATTCATCTCCACTAGCTTCACAGTGGCCATTATATATGGGGTCTTTGATATAGGTCTTGCACCAGGAATTATGTCAATGAAAAACTCAATTTCCTGCTCTGGAGGATG
The DNA here is from genome assembly GCA_963277665.1 of Viscum album. Lineage (NCBI taxonomy): Eukaryota > Viridiplantae > Streptophyta > Magnoliopsida > Santalales > Viscaceae > Viscum > Viscum album. Next base: position 393,525 of record CAUJRU010000447.1, on the reverse strand, counting down.
TCCAGGTAAATCCTATAGAAATACATCAGTGTACTATTAAACTATGTGAACATATTCAATTTTAAGATTTATTTCCTCTCTTATATATATTGGTTTATCTTCCTCTCCATGTATTAAATTCAATAGAGCTACTAGGGGTGGTTCTAGATAAGAATCAGGTGGCAATGTTTCTTCCCTAAAGACAAGGGATTAAACACCATTTCCAAAAATTGTAACTTCCTTTTTCTTGTAATAAATCCTCACATCATAATTTTATAGACAATATATACTGAGAATTATATCAAATTGAGTCATGGGTATGATGATAAGGCTAGCAACTAAAGCACATTCTGGTGTTTAGAGGGGGACTAGTCGACATTCCATTGTTGCAATGATACATCCCATGGGAGTTTTGACTGACAACTCCTTTCTTAAATCAAATTGGACATATATAATTTTCTTTGAAAACTGAGAGGATATAAATGAATTCAATGATCTAGAATCAAATAAAGTGTTGGCTAAGTTTGAGGAAACAATTAAAGTACCTACCACCACGTCACTAGAAACATCAACCTCCATGGTTGTAATTGCATAAGCTCTCCCTTGCTCTCTTGGATTTTTGTGAAGCATGTTTCTTTGGATCTTAGGACACTCATTTTCATAGTGTCCCATCTCTCTATAGTTGTATAATTGAACATCATTGAATTGTTTCTTCCCATTGCATTCATCAGATCGATGACCCTTTTCTATGCAGTTATAGCAGAATCCCTTTCCTTTCAATAATTTCCTGGGATGATTTTTTCCACAATTATCACATAATGGGAAACTATTCATTCCATTGATCTTCTTTGGTGCTTCTCCTTTTCCTTTGTTATCAAAATGATGCCTCTTATCTTCGTTTCCTTTGAAATATTTTTATCTAGCAAATTCCTTCTCTGTTTTGATGGCACTTGATACAATTTCATCATATGATAAAAATGATTGAGAATCCAGTTCCATTAAAAGACTTGGTTTAATACCTTTAAATAAATGATCAATATTGTCCACCAAGTCACGTACGTAATCCACAGTATACCTAGCTAGTCTTGTGAAGGTAGCCTCATACTCTGCAACACTGTCTTCTTCCCATTGATTCAATCCAAGGAATTTCCTCTTCATTTCAGTTCGTTGCTCACGAGGGAAATATTTTTCAAAGAATATTTCCTTAAAATTCTTCCATTCCATATCCTTTATATCTTCTTCCTCCGTGGTATTTTGAATCAGATACTACCATTGATCAACGTCTCCCTTGAGACAATACACTTCCAGTTCTACCTTTTCATTTTCATTGCAACTTAATTCCATGAATATCTTTTCAAGGGACTTGATCAATTGCTCAGAAACCACTGGATTAGTAGTCCCACTGAATGAAGGGGGCTTCTGCCTCATGAAACTATTCAACACAGTTGTTTAATGGTTATTTGTTACAACTTGAGTAAGTTGTCCTAATATGGTCATGATCTGATCTGCTCCAACGTTGACTGTGTTGACTTGCTCAGTAGGGAGATCCCTAACTTGCCTATGAGTATTGATTAGTCTTCTTCCATTAGACTCCATTTGTAAATAATGGGATACAATAGATTATTTTATGAATATAAAATAGAAAATAACTCAAAATAGATTTAAATTCTATGTAAATCAAATCTTATAAACAAGCTTCTTCTATGGAAAAATTTACATTAACTCCTTCATAATGGATTGTAAAGAAAATATAAATTATCCTAAGCATATCCCCCTGGAGTTTCGTAACCAAGAGTGCAGCAAGGCATGTTGTCATGCATCAGTTCCCATTCGAGTCTAGCTCAATGCGGTGTTTTCGGGTTTTACCCGTAGAAACATCTGTGCCAGAGCTCTAACTGGTCATATCCAGATAGGGATTTATTTCTTTAAAAATCCACATAATCTATTCCTTAACAAAATACTAGGATGTTCTTGTATTTTTATCCTCAAATTCTACCTTAGGGATTTTTTCCCTACTATAAATTTCCTAGTCTAGTTTCTAAGTTTTCTACTAAACTTCTTCTGATACCAACTGTAACACCCCGACCCCTCTAGGCTGGGGCCGATGCATTACTTGTGATATTGGCATGGTTAGAAAGAATGAAAATACCAAAGTAATTATCACTTTAGTAGTCTTGATGAAACTAGATACATATATTTTACACAAATTACATTGGATAAGGTTACAAGATACAATACATAACAAAAAAAGCTCAAAACTGCTTCCACATGAACTGAATAGAAGACCTTCTCTTCATCACCTGTCGATGGTAGAAAATGAAAGGGGTGAGCTCAAATGCTCAGTAAGGGTTAAAAATAGTGGAATTATGAGTACAATAATAAGTGAATCATAATCAATCTAACATAATCAATACGCTGTAGTGAGTAAATGAAAAACAAAGGCCATTAATGAACTGAAAATTAAAATGCATCCATAAATTTTGTCATAGTGAAAACCTCATGGATAATAATAATAACTAATAATGAATAAATAGAATGATTAATAATTGGTCTTCATTTATCTGGAACATGAAACCATAATACCCAAAAAATGTTATAGTTCTGTGGGTAGAAACCCATCTGATTTTTGGAAACAAACTCAAAGGGTTTGTCGACAAACTGTTTTGTCTCATGAGACCTACCGATGCATCGATGGGATATAGAGGGCCCCACCCTCCACTAAATGTCCAAATAATTATTTATACATTGATAAAATACAAGATAAATATTCCTTATCAATATCCGTATAGAGTAGAGTATACAGATTTATCAATACTTCCATAATTAAAATAACGTTCCAAATAAACGCCGTATGTAAAATGGTATACGGTTTAGACAACAAACATATACATGATATGATATAATAAATATTTAATATAAACATAATTTCAAATGAAATGTGATCTCAAATGGGCAGTAGGTACACCACATAAGGATTATTAGGTGCACAATACACAGATAGTCACAACGAAAACGACACCGGAGACAAAGTCCCTTACCATAATGTAATCGGTCGAACCGTATGACCATAACATAATAACCATCAAGTGAATCATTTAATAACATGAATATAAATAGAATCATGTTATTATATATCAAATTTACATACACATATAACAAATATAAGGAATAATTGCCGAATAATGGAAATCTTATAGAAATGTAAGTGAGATGAGAAACCCCTTACCTTATGCTCGAGTGTGTTCTTTTTTTTTTTAATGACCTGAATAATCAAATTTAGCTTCATTAATTAATATGTCCATAACCTCTTATACATTTAATTTATTTAGTATAACCTTATTAGGTTCATTAGTGTCCCTTTATATGGGTTTAATTGGTTTAATTTTCATGTTTTGGAATCATTTTCTCCCTTGATTTTTATGGTTCGTTACTTGTTTCCATGAATGGAAGTTCATTTGAAACATGGTTAAAAATCCAGAATTGTTAATACATATTATTAACGAAATTATGGAGATATAAATGATCTTATAATGATTTTGGGTTATATACCATGATGATGATTCATTAGTTAAAACATTAATGATGTTTGTTTAGATCATTTTAGTGGTACTTTGATAATAACAATCTCATTTTGTTTTATAAATTAGAACCATGAGTACCAAAGATTTTCAAAAAAATCATTGAGTCATAACACATATATTATAACATGTTTCAACAATATAAATGGTTTCATGACCAGACTTCAAATAATTAATGCGAATTGAAATCAAATTGTCTACGATGTTGGTAATTCGACACGTCATGAACAATGTTTTTAATTCCTTGAAAAAGTGGGGGAAAGAAGAAGATTGATGATGAATTTATCATGAACATTATTACATGGAGAATATAAAAGATTCTGGAGATTTCATTCCTATTGGGTAAGAATATATGAAAAAATAATAAATAAAGAACTCAAAATAAAAGAATAAATTTGAAATCGCTTACCAATATTCGGTAGCTTAACGACTACACAACATGGTTTTAAAAAAAATTAAAAGAAAGGGGACAAGGTTCAACTATCCAGAAATGAATCATAATATATATTAGATCAAGAATAAGAATAAAAATAAGAACATGGTATGGAAACTTGAAAGATATACCACATAAAAGAGAACTTGAAAGGAAAAAAGAAAGAAATTGAAATTTTTCTTACCTTGTAGAGTAACCCTTAGAACATGTTGGTTTGGACCTTGGGAGCTTGAGGAAAACTTGGGAGGACTAATATGAAGGTAAGGAGGCCAGAACATAATTTAGGGATAATTGGGAATGAATTCAATGAAGGTAAGAGTTGGTATTTATAGGAAAAGTGAGGGATTATTTTAATAATTTTCAAGGGACACCTCATGAGTGGTTTTTGCAAAACCATGGGATTTCCCACGGTATTTTCCCATGGTATAAGTCAATTGGGACACATCACATATTATTTTACTATACACAAGTCTACAAGATTTATGAAATCATTATTTCATCATTAATGATGTCATAAACACACCGAAACTAAAAACTGTATTTTACTATTCACCGAATAATAAACTGTTTCATAAAAATATCCAAAATTCACCCTAACCATTTTTTAACGTGTAGAATTAAAAAGTCAAATCCATTTTTCAAAAATAATTTTCTAAATATTATTAATTTAATTTTTAAATAAATTTATAGTTAATTTGAAAAATAACAATCTTAAAGTGCATTTAGTTGTATTTCTCATTGAAAAAACTAATTAAGATCTCATTATCTTATAACCTTATGAAAATGAAATAATATTATTATTTACTATTCACAAGGGTCATATTACTATTCATATTACTATTCATAAGGGTATGTTACTATTCACCAAAAATGAAGTTTGTTATATCATACTCTAAATGACATACTTATCCCAACTCTAGATGACCATTTTTTGAAATTCAAAACATAGAAGTGGAAAATTTATATTTAATGGCAAGGTTTTTACTATATCCTAAATAACCTAGTGTTGTATTAAAGGAACACAGTGATGAATAGAATCTATTTAACAGAAACATACCATAAAATGTTTGGGGTGCTACATAGTAAGATTATAATATTCTGTTACTAAGATAAATTACTTTGATTTAGTATTTTATATACACAGAAATAGAAACATATATGGTATCAAACCCATCTCACCACTAGTACACCAATAAATATATATTATAGCCATAATTATTTGATATAATATATAATTTTTTATTTTTATGATAAATTTAATATTTAGGAAATGATGTTTTCACATTGTTTTACACTATTTAACATTTTCATGTAGGCACTTATAACTTGTTTAATCATTTCAATTAGTTTTCGAGCATCAACATGGTATGTAGAAGTAAAATTGAAATTTTATATCTAAAATAAACTAAATATAAGTAATTTTTTTGTTTATTTCCCTACCATTTAAGAATTATTGTCTTTAAGTCTCACCTGGTATGGTATTTAAAGGAATCATACTCCTCTCACTATACTGGGTCTTGTGAATAACCAAAAATTTCACCCCCTTTCATGTAATAGTTATTATTTCTTACCTAAAATGTACCATATCATATAATTGGATTTTATAAATCCCCCAAATTAACCCTTATAATATAATGAATATCGGGAGTCACCTTAAATGATATCCAATTTACGTAAAAAATTGGCCATTTGAACTCAAGTATGTAATAAAAAATCCATTCTCTAAAAAAATTTGTTTCAAACATCTCAATTTTAATCTAACACAATAATAAATTCTTCTATAAAATTGAATTTAAGTTTTTACAACAAATTATTTCTGATAAAAATCAATATAAAAGAAGAAAAATTAAATTAAATTATATAGATACATTTTGACAACATCTAAAACTAATGTGAAGGATAACCAAACTATTTTTCACCTATGACACCATAATGTGAATGTTTTGGTGTTTTTAATTTGTTTTTTATAAAATTTTGATAATAAAATTATTATTTGTTCTCTCATAATAAAATTAGTATTTATATGCATTCACAT